>CM056395.1:9838952-9954653 GCA_029718625.1 Synaphobranchus kaupii
GATCGATATAAACGGAATCACTTTCACTCTCAAGCGCCGATTCATGTTACTGTGGTTTTTCTAACTGGCTCATTAAAATCTTCTAAAAGCTGCAAAGTAGCTCAACAAAACAAAGTCAAAGGACATTCTTATTAGAAGAATGCGCTTAATTAAAGCAAAAAAAGAACAAGCTGAATCACACCTGTTCAACAAATGCGGTTTTGCCTAAATTAAACTGCTAAACTAAATACTAGCAGTGGCAAATTAGTGAAATTTAAAAAGATTTTTTTATTGTTATTTGTTTTTCCTTAAATCATGGGGCTGAGCATGTCCAACTCCAACCACAGCAGATTCCATGCGCAGACTATGGCTGAGCTTGCATGGAGTGGAATTGGAGGAAGACCTTTCATATTTGGCTTTAACATACAGACCACGGGCTAGATAGCAGTGGAGCACGGACTCCTACCCGACTGAACCCTCCCAGACCCTGGGCGACACAACTGCCAGTTGCACGTCGTCCTACGGAACTACTGACCACAGTCGGATTTGATCCGAGAACGTGGGGCTCATCCATGCACCACAGAATGGTGCCTCAACTGAATGAGTCGCCAAGCAGCATATTAAAACATATTTAATGTATATTTGAAAGTCACCCAAGGTAAATAACAACAGACTCTTTGACTGCAAAGTTAGCTAGCAGTAGCCACAGACTAAAAGAAGAGACATTCAAGAGACGTACTCTAAATAATCTCTCAGAAATAATGTTCAGTTTCAGTAAAACTATCACCTGTGATATAAGATGCATCCTTTATCGAGCACTTTTCACATTTGTTGTCTTCGGAATAATGTCTGATGCAGCATTTTTGCAGCAGCTGGTATAAGAATCGACATCAGGGAGTGATGTGCTGTCATCCCTTCTATACTGCAGAGTCTCAAACAAAGCCCCTTAGACCTTGCCTACAGTGTACCACACACCCTGTGTTACGCTTCTAAAGATAGTCCGTTCATTTATTAGTGAAGACATTTAAAAGCAATGTTTAATATATATTTTTAGCGTTTTATTGGACAGTGTAGAAACAGGAAGAATCGGAGCGAAAGAAAGGAAGAGACATGCAATAAAGGTCGCAAGGCTGGATTCAAACCACCGACGTCGCGGCTCCTCCTTTGCCTGTGGACGGTGCTCTACAGGCTTCGCCAAGGGGAAACTTTTAAAGACACACTCAATTTAAAGACACTAAGGCTGTGTCCGACTCAGAGCCCTACACCCTTTTGAGTACGCATATTTGAGTACACTTCGTCCAAAAAGCTTTTGAGTGGGCGACTTTCTCTCACAAATGGGGGCACTTAAAATAACAGGATGAACCCCTTATTTCCGGGGTTTTGTTGAGGAATTCAGGAGCACACTCATCTGCAGAACTGTGCACTCACCCGACAATTTCAGAAAGTAACTCGGAAGTAAAAACGTAAAAGACGTAGAGCGTATATGCATATCTATGGTACAAGAGCGGGTCATATTACGAAATACTCTTTTTTATTTTTGTTAATTCTATCTTCATTCATAGTCTACACTTTGTAACAATTGGCATATGTTAACTGATTGATATTCTCATTAAAAAAAAAAAAAAATTAAAAAGATATTACGAACTACTTCCTCACTAGTTTGGAAAGAGTTTTGCGGGATTTCTTTCGCACACTGCTTGCAATGTGAGGGGGACAGGGCACATAGTAGACAGGGGTCTGAGTGGACAGGGAACAGGGCTCTGATTCGGACACAGCCTTAGTTAGATTCAGTACACAAAACAATGCTGGCCCATTAGAATGGTAAAGGCAAGGAGTGATAGTATTCACCTGTATTCATTATAGTTTGTGATCAAGCTACTTCTAAGTGCTAAAGTAAAATTTGTGCTCCAGATACAAAAATACCCAAAGTTCATAGTGCATACATAATTTTAAAAAAGCAATGGGCGTACAGTACAACATCATACAGTACCTAAGTATCATTTATTCAAAACTGCCTTTGTTGTGCCTATTTTATATTTATTTTGAAGACTAACCAATGTGGTCTTTATATGAATAATAAAACACTGTCAGGAGGCCACAACCTAGCCCGATGAAAATTAAATAGAAAGAAAAAACTTTTCCACACAGACAGCCATATACAACATGTTTTTTTTTTTTTAAAGTAGAAAATTAGTACACTGTTAAGATGAATGTACACGCCGTTAAGCTGAATGACCAAATCCCTCCCTCCCAGGGCTATATCACAGCCAATTAGGAAAGGGTATGAGCCACATTGGCAAAGTCTGTCGGCTATTTGTTCCAAAGTTTCACTGTGGCACATTTCTAAAATAAATCCCAGAGAGCCAAACTGAAATGTAATCTTTAAATCTGGTCCAATTCTGTTTGTGTGACCTGCATTTGAATGCTTTTTGTCCATGCAGTCAGCAAATGGCTTACATAAATACATGGAATGGGGAAAACAAATAGCAGAGCGAACACTGAAGTCCAGTACAGGGGATAAGCCACATGCTTACATTTGGACTTTTTACAGGCATTCATCGGCTAACACGCACACATACATACACAAATTCACACCTAGGCACACACTCACACATGCAAATACTCGCACATAAAACCAGACCTGAGTCAAATACATATTTCATGTATTTTAAATACTTTTAAGTACAGTATTTGTTGCAAATTGTTTTAAAATCCAAAGTTATTTTAAACAAAACATATTTTTTGCAGAGGTCCTTTGGACGTTCTTTGAAATACTAGCAGAACTACAAAGAAAATGAAAACCTATTTTCATTAGGTAGCTTATATAGAAGATACATAAACTGGGCTGCCTATTTGAAAATAGAGGAGCTCAATCTCCTTAACTCCAAACTCCACCTCTACTTGAATATGACTGGAACTTGACAAAAACATGCAGTCCTAACAACTCACTGCATTGATTCTGTTGTACAATGAGTATCCATTTTTTTCAGGCAGTGTAGCTATTTTACATTTTTTTCACTTTGAAAATAGTTTTTGAAGTTTTAAATAAATTTTATTAGAAAATATACAGTATGTCAAATATTCAAATATAATGTATTTGCAAATAGTATTTGAGGTTTTTCAAGTAATAGTCTTTATTTTATTTGAAAATATTGAAATACACAGAGAGCAGAATTTGCAAATACAGATATGTAAATACTCAGGTTAACAACTCAGTTAAATTGACCCAGGTCTGCATAAAACACACCGGGCCTCATGTATAAACAGTGCGTACGTACAAAAAACATACGTATGCCAGTTTCCCCGCCATCAGAGTCGCCAATTCCCACAGTCTGAAAAATGTATATGCATGAGTCATACTTGCGTGTTTTGACGTCAAGTTTGTTTTTATAAATCCCAAATCTGTGGGGAAAGTGGCGTACACAATTTATTGTACGTATGTTTATACTTGAGGCCCACCATGTGCACACGCACACACACACATTTGCACACTTACACATACATACACATAAACATAAACTATGTACACGCACGCACACACACACACATATACAATTCATATACACAAACAGATACAAACGTACACGTAATAATGTGCGCATACACTCTCATACACACACAAATGCACACATGCGCACACACATGCATTCTCATCCATGAATAAATCACACCTTCTGTTCACACAGAGGTCCCGCTGATTCATCTGTGCTTCCAGCTCACCATGGTCACTGTGATTCACAGAGTATCAAAACAGAGGTGACCTCACCTACATGAATAGACTATGTCCGAATGTACAAATCTCTAGTTCAGTCAATGACCTCCATCTTCTCCAGCTGATCTCACTTCACTCCCTGCATCCCGATTTCTGTCATGTCACACTTCTGATGAGCCAAAATGGCCGGCTTTTCAGGTTAGGAAGTGCTCAAATGAAAAAAAAAAATGAAAAAAAACATTCAAAATGATTTGAAAGGCATGAGAATTTCCTTCCTCCTGAAAAATATTTGAATTAAAAGGTGTTATGGTAGTGCTCTCAAGAAATGGCCTCATTGTCATTTCTGGCAGCGTGGCTGTATTTTACAGCGTAAAAATTACATCCTTCTCAGAAGTGACACTGTACATGTACGGAAATATTATGTGTTTGTTTACAGATGGACACTGCTATGTACTAAATGTATTGCTTCACACTTATTTTAATGAGAAAGTTAACCACAACCATACTTGCTTTTTAATGGGCATATTTTAAGTCAATGGCCCCAAGATCTAGTTACTACATGGACTTACTGTTCACTCTCAGAAATAAAGGTACAGTCGAGGTACATTTTTGTTCTTTAAGGAACAAATTTCCAGAATGTACCCTGATAGTACACTAATGTTCTATTTGGGTACTAGTAAGTACCTTTACTAGCTAAAACGATACAAATTAATTATGCACTGCAGGCTAGGCGTACAATTTTATGTACATGTAGGTTACCATCCCAGTGACAAGCATTTGTACCTCTGCTGGCACTTTTTTCTGATAGTGTATGTGTTAGGAAGAAGAGAAAAGATTAGAGAAATCTCAAAAGACTAAAAACCACTTCAGCAAAATCTAGGGAAAGGGGTTTTGGGTGACTTTTTACAGTAATAATTTTACAATAATAATTTTTGCCAGTAGTCTGTAGTGAGATTTTAAACACCGTGCACTATGATGCCACTGTAAATTGTTAACAAAAGAAACAATTTTTCAGTTGTCTGAAAGAATAGCCACTTATGGATTCAATTTTGTTCTTTTGTGTCTCACACCATTGTTGAAGCCTCATGTAGAGCACTCCGTGGCTAATGACCATCTTTATCACTGGAAATTACAGACATAATTATGAAATGCAACAATACTGAAGACACAGTGGGAGGCATCCAAACCCCTATGACACAAAGGAGCTATCATCAGCATTGAACAGTTCCTAGCAGAACACCCTCTACTGCAGTACTTCCATCATCTGCCCACATGCTGTACATTGGAGAGGCACATTTAAATATTAAAATACAGTAATTCAAATAGAGCTCCGGCTTCCTTTTACTAACATTTTTCATTAAAGAGAAAATAATTACTTTAAATGTCTGTGGCACTCAATGTCCCTGTTGACATAATTCCCCAGAGTGGTTTCTGACATTTTCTTGGATTTCTACCTTTCCACCACAGAAGTCCGGCCCTACGTATCTGCCGTTAGTTGATTTTGGTATGTTTTCTGGTAGGCAAAAAGTGACAGCCGTGGCTAAACGTAAACTTGACTCGGGAGCTCTGTGAAATGGAGCTGGGTACATCAAGCGATTGGGAAAGAGGACCTGCTAGGAGCTGGTCAGGAAGCACCATGTTGTTGCATGCGCCATCAGTAGCATCATCACAGACCTGACACATTAGGAATCCGCACTGCGGTAATGACAGCATAAAAGTCAACACCCTGGACTTACAGGCAAATGAGACTTTGGCACTATGGACTGTCTCCATTGGCTTTATACACTTACGGGGAATTGAGCAGTTCACAAGACTTGGTTTGAGTAAGAAGAAAAAAATGTGTTGATGTGGCAGTATACTCTCCTTTCACTCTGCCGTTTTCCTCTGGTGTCTCTGCCCTCTGTATGTCCTAGAACAGATCAGATCTTACATTTCCAGCCCTGTCTATTGTTCCTGAGCTGGTCAATAAAAACCTGTGCTTTTCTGTGCTGTGCTAACACTAAGACAGTCCAAGCATCCCTCTGGCCAAGTCGACGACTGTTTTCACCTCTCACCGTTTTTTTAATCATTAACCACTTCCAAATTCTCACATTCTACATGTAAACAACCAGTAACAACTCATGTTCCCTGATCTCTAGTCAACTGTCCTCTTTCTGCAGGCTTCTTCCCGCGCCAATCTTCACCTTCTTCTTAAAAATATCGATCTATTAGACCTGCAAAGCTGCTTCTGTTCCACTATCAATTCAGCGAATTTCCAACAGTATGACCTTAAGAAGGGAATTAACTGTTGACAGCGAAGTCAGACTTGTCCAATTAACAGCTGGTTTAACTTAGGTATTAGGGGGGGGGAAAATTGGATTTAAAGCTAGCACGTATTCAAGTAAAAAGGATCTCAGGACTTGATTTATAACAATAATTATTTCCTCATCTGCCTATTTTGTTCTGCTACTCATATCTCATTTAGTGCCTTCCATTTTCTTTCTCCTTATCTTCTGAAATAGCACACATGATTTTTTTCTCATTATGACTGCTTGTTTTCCAGTACAGTAATTGCGCCTCAGCTTTTTTTTTCAATTTTGTTTCAAATGACTTTCAGATTAAATATATTTCGGTCCCTTATTTAATTTGAATGTCATTTTTTTAGTTTCAATATTTTTTGAGCGCTTTTGATGAGGGGGTTTTAACAAAAGTATGTTTTCACGTTCACTTATTAGCTTAACAAAATGAATCGCGCTATTTTTGAGGTTCAGATGATATATTTCGTTAATTTCAGTGATATCTGAACAACAAACAAATTTGGTCACTTCAGTACAATAATTTACAAACATTGAACATTCACATCTGCATTAAAAGGCATTAAAGGCATACTGAACTCTGTTAGAACATAATGTTGTATAGCTAACTGGCCCCATTCCTTTTATTAGGCCTTAGTGTTGTAGAATACATTTACATTTACATTTTAGTCATTTGGCAGACGCTCTTATCCAGAGCGACGTACATTAGTGCATTTTCAAACTAGGAACAAGTGCGTTAAAACAACCCTAAAAGGTAAATACGATTTCAAACACCAGGCGTAGTCAGTAAGGTTTTTTTTTTTTGTTTTTGTTTTTTGGGGGGGGGGGGGGGGGGGCACACGATATCGATCATTGGCGTGTACAACAGTAAGCCAATAAGTAATATTTCACCATGACCTTGATATGCCAACTGATGAGTGAAGTTGATTAATGACACACCACGACTTTTGTCTGGTGTTCTGACTCGTTTTAATTTGACAGTATCTTCGCTGGAAAAATAAAGCTGGAAAATGAACGTGGACTTCTGACGTATTGGTAAAACGTTTCACCTGTTTACATAAAGTTCAGAGGAGTCGAAGAGAATCATAATCTTTATACAAGAATCATAATCTTTATTCTGCTTAAAGGCATACTGAACTTTGTTAGAACATAATGTTGTATAGCTACCTGGCCCCAATATGAGTTCAAGCTCATCTTCATGACTTGCTCCAGTGGTCAGCAACTGGCCAATGACGAATGATGTTTTTTCTCTCTCCATTCACTCCCATTGCATGGCGAAAGAGGGCTCAAAAGCACACTTTTAGCACATAAACGAATGCAAACAACACGGATTACGCCGATATACAAAATCAGCTCAGGACCAATAGCCTGGGCTGGAAATGTAAGATCCAAAAAACATACGGAACCGTACATTTGAAACTTTTGAACCAATTTTTGATTGATTTGATTTTGAGGAACAATTTTCTGAGAACTAACAACTATTGCTAGCTTCTTTGCTGCTTGATTTGTTTACTAACGCACGCTTCAGGAAGTGAGTGGGACCGTTACAGGCGCAAGAACGAAACAAGGAAGTTAATAAGATAACGACCGGATCTTCTTCCAAACCTTTGTTTGGAAAAAGTGTAAATTATCATGAATGGAGCTTATCTTTTTCAACATACGTTTCTGGTTGACGTGATTTTGTATATCGGCATAATCCGCATTGTTTGCATTCGTTTATGTGCTAAAAGTGTGCTTTTGAGACCTATTTCGCCATGCAATGGGAGTGAATGGAGAGAAAAAAACTTGAATATTACAACTCCTATCGGGGTAGGGTTGCCAACCGTCCCTTGAAATAAGGGACGATCCCTTATCAGTTCAATAAGGGACGGGTCTTTTATTGTTTAAATAAGGGACGATCCCTTATTTCAAGGGACGGTTGGCAACCCTATATCGGGGCCACGTAGCTATACAACATTATGTTCTAACAAAGTTCAGTATGCCTTCAAGCAGAAAAATTTGCATAAAGATTATGATTCTCTTCAACTCCTCTGAACTTCTAATGTAAACAGGTGAAAAGTTTCCATATGCAAAGACTCCATATGCTTTATAGATTTTGCCAATATGTCAGAAGTCCACATTCATTTTCCAGAGCTTTATTTTTCCAGCGAAGATACTGTCAAATTTAAACGAGTCAGAACACCAGATGGCTAAAAGTCGTGGTGTGTCATTAATCAACTTCACTCATCAGTTGGCATATCAGGGTCATGGTAAAGTATTATACAACACTTAGGCCTAATGAAAGGAATGCAATTGTTCTTCCCCTGATATGGTTTCTTCTGGTTTCTACATGCACATGAATAAAAATTCTGCACCAGCGTTTCTGGGCTTTTGATAAAGCCGGGGGAGAGCCGGTGCTGTCTGAGACTCTTGTTTTGATTTAATTTGCTTCAAGGGCAGAAGGAGAAAACCACAAAATAAAAAAAAATGCATATATTTGTTAAATTGGACCACTGGTTTAACCGCACAGCCAATGAAACTGAAATAGTACAGAGTAAGATGTATCTGATGGTAGCCATTCATTGAAATGCAAGGCATACTGAGTGTTGAGCTCAGTATCTTTTTCGGTATAATAACTTATGTAGGTCATGTAAGTAAAAAGGAAATCACAGTAATTCTGAAAGGAAAAAATTCTGATAAGATTTCTCAATCAGTTTTTTTTTTTTAAAGCTGGCTCTTTGCAAAGGCACAGTGTTGGCTCTACATATTGAAGGTATTACCTGTCTTTTACTTGTTTTGTATTTTAATCATCTATCCCTCACTCTTTCCATGAATAAACCACTGGTCCTGAATGCCAAAATATTTTTTGTCATTCAGGACCAGTGGCAAAAAGGTATATGTAAATTCATATAAAAAACAATATCCTTTTTATAAACTTTTTGGGTTTAATAATACAAAGCCTTTTTTTTTTTTGGTAATTACTAAATTAGTATTTTCACATGGCTGGCAGTTTGTTGTCTCAATATAAGATTAAAAATGAAAGCAAAGATTATTGGCACAAAAGATTGGCACAGATTCAATATAATTACACTGCACATTCCCTTCAAAGTGAGTAACAAGTAAAAGCAGGTTTTATGCTCCCTTGATAATTTGGCGTTGTCAAATGAGAAATACCACCCTATAGAACCATGTACAGTATCTGCTAAAAAAAAAACTTCACTGGTTTAAAAATGCACAATATCATTTCTAATTTTAGTAACTGGTGTCTTTTTATTCAGCTCATATCTAAGAAGTTACTGGAAATATCCAAAGCCGCTATTATGAAAGGGTTTCCTCAGCATGGTAGCAAGCTCAGGCAAGAGATGCTCTTTCTAACCAAACAAATTTAATTAACCTTTTCTTGGCACCTGTAAACACCCTCCACTCGCCCCAGAGCAATGAGCTTCCACTTCTTTCACATTACGAGATCATTTGTGTTCCAGGCATCAACCCTTAGCCACGCTATTGAACAGACAGAAATAGATAGGCTGTTTTTTCAGCAGAATAAAAATAATAGCAATCGAATGCCCATCCGCATCTTATTCAGCTAGAAAAACAAAACCAAAGACTTGCTGACTGAAGGTATAGTCTCTGCGCGAATGTGAACAGATGCGTTTGATGCAGCTTTTTTCCCCTGGTAAGAGTTTGGTTCTACCACTTCAGAACTCAGAACACGAGCGTCAACTGACTTGTTTTGGAGACTAGAGGAGCGTCGGTTTCGCACTGCAGGAGGTCATTGGGTTCATGCTGCTATGGAGAGCTCTTTAGTGCAGCCAGAAGGGCTAGCTAAAGAAGGCTCTCGGGCAGTAATTGGATTATTGAGTAATCTGAAAACAAACGGACAAAGACGGCAGCTGCAGGCTGCATGCCGACCACTGTTAATAAATTAACAAATAAATTATAGACAAATCAAAGGCCACATTTTCGAAAACCCCCAGGGATATGTTTGTGGTAATTTGTTTTCCTTGTGCAATCTTTACAGTGAGTCTTCGCAGGCAGTCACACTGAAAACTATTTTTAAGACCATGAATTAGGTTCACTCTGACATGTTTGTACAGAAAGGCTTTACAGTATCTCGGTCTATTTATCACATTCTCGCTGGATTTTAGCATTAAATGCAAGTTAATGGCTTGATAGATTAACCCTCCATAATCAACAATAGGTTCAATTTACAGGCTGCTTAATCGGCATAATACAACAAACCATTACAGAACTACTGTCGCAGGAATTTAATTCACTTCCATTTCCTGTATCTAATAAAATCTATAATCATTCACCACATTTTAGTCATGACTGTTGAACACAGGATGGGAATAAAACTCTTATGAGAAACTCTTTAGAGGCTAAAATGTATTTCTAAGAAATGTTTTTTTTATTACATTTTTTATTTTATGTCCTTGACAGTGGACAGAGATGCACTTTGAGAAGAGCAAAAAAAAAAAAAAAGGTCCTGGGATCTTATCATTTACCTCTGACCAATTATGAATCTTAGCAGGAGGCTCCGCCCACTGACCCCTGTGAGGTCACAACAACACCTCAGAGACGGTCTCCCAATCACAGCAACAACAGAAACAAAGAAAAATACCATTGAACAGTGTGTGAGGGCACAGACGGCATGTTTAATTTCCTGAGAATAAGTCTTCATATCTGTAATCTGTAAAGAAGAGCAGTCTTCTCTATCAGCGGTACCAGTGTAGGATACAG
Organism: Synaphobranchus kaupii; assembly: GCA_029718625.1. Taxonomy (NCBI): domain Eukaryota; kingdom Metazoa; phylum Chordata; class Actinopteri; order Anguilliformes; family Synaphobranchidae; genus Synaphobranchus; species Synaphobranchus kaupii. The sequence continues at coordinate 9,849,660 of CM056395.1, forward strand.
GGTAGTATGAGATCATGTGCAATGTCACACAGTGAGTACAGGATATGGCTCACATCCATAAGACAGACTTTACTGCGCAAGTGTGTAAGTTCACAGGGAGTTCGGAGGATATAAGTACCGGCCTCCGTGCACCACACATACACAGAATGTAGATAGGGGAATGATGGTCATGTTCTAAAACTGTTTGTTAAAATGGCCCGTATACAACAATGCCCTCTGATTGAGATTTTTTTGTCAAACTTGTGCTTCATAAGGCTGGGATCTATTGTATCACATGCACACATAAACTCATAAAAGTATACAGACACAGAAGCGCACACACTCATAAAAGCAGGCATAGACACAGGCATAGACACAAACACACACACGCACACACACACAAGCATACACACAAGGACAGATAATACATTTATGGTAGCCACATTGTGTTTTCATTTGCGTCCGGTTGGTCCATAAGTACTGAATGGATTATCATTAAGTCACTGAATAATGTGACAGAAATGAAACCTCAATGAGCGATCGTGCGTTAGGACGACACCGCTTGGGAACAATGTGTAAGACTCCACTGACTAAGATGGACAGCCAGCGAAAGTCATCTCTTCATATAGCGGGCATGTACCGTACAGTGGGCGAAATGGGTAAACAATGCCAAATTCACCATTCCCCCGCCCCCTCTGTAGGGGCCAAGTAATTAAGCCTCCTCCTATTGAGTCTGGTTCCTCCCAATGTTTCCTCCTCCTAGGGAGTTTATCCTTGCCACTGGTGTCTTAGGCTTGGCTTTGTTGGAGTGTTAGGCTCGGGTACGCGGCCAAATGTCTTGTAAAATGAGCTTTAAAAATCAAATTGACTCCATTTGGTTTTACGGTTATATTGCTTTACTTTAATCATCTTCGGATGAGCGCTACGATGCAGAGGTAACCTCAGAGCAAACGCTCTCTAGCCGCACAAACAATGCAGATTCATACACCCTTCGGTGTGTACTTTAGTCACACTGATCCAAAAATAAACATATGCTGTTTTTTTTTTGTTTTTTTACAGCTTTTCTAAATGGGTAATGTGCATTCACGTCTCCTTGCAAAATGACTATGGAGAATATTTCATTTGGTGTTTGTGTAAATACTACCTGAGGTTTGGGTCAGGCCATACCACTGGTACCCCACCCATCCAGACGAGCACCACGTTAGCCTCGCCTGAACAGAATTATCACACTGATTCACTTGGCGGTAGTGTCTTATCATGGGGTAAGAACTACTTCCAACAAATGGTGTGCATTTTTCACCAACAATGTATGTAGATTGACTTAAATTAGTTTGCTGTTTCTTGTGAGGTTTGCTCTTAAGCCACCTAAATTATGGATTAATCCGATTGAATGTTAGTGCCACCCGCAGAGCAACTGAGGCCCTCCGCCTTATTGACTTATAGTTTATACATCCCCTTTATTTGTGAGGTCTTTGTATTTTGTAACTAAATATATTTTGTCCGTCCCTGGCGACTGCGACTTAGAGTAAAGCGCCGGAGTAAACATTGAAAATGAGCTCCAGCTGGAGGGTTTCGTACGGCGTCGCGACGGAAAGGAACCAAAACAGTCGCAGAACCTTTCTCTCTACGGTGTGTGCCCGCTAACAGGGAAAAGGGTGGAACTCAAGCAAGTCAACTGCGCAGACTGCGCGGAAAGGGCCAGTGCGCCGTCAGGGTGAAGAGGCCCGAAGAAAGGCAGGGACAGTCCCAGGTTCACCGCAGGACTGGGCCCCGCGCTCCTTCTCTAATGGAATGATGCCCCGGGCCTCAGGACGTCCATTTTAAGGTGCCACAATCTTGTGCTTCGTCGACCTCGGGCAGGAATTTGGGAAAATGACCCCCCCCCCCCCCTCTGCGTCTTGCGGGAGGAGCGCTGAAACTCAACCAGAGACTCTCAGCTCCATATTCATCTAATGTTTGTCACCGGTTCCACTGAAGACAAAGCATCCCGATTAAACTTTTCTGTAAGTTGATTTACGAGCCGAGGGCACACGCAACTGGCATCCGCCACGGCAGCACCAGGAACTCCAGTTCAACAACCCGTAAACATGTAGTTAAGAAAAAAGGGATGACGGAAAAGGAAGTAGGAATTCGAGGATCTGCTGGGTCTGTCCAACCCCCGCCCTTGCAAGCCACCCTTCTACCAACCCCAAGGTCATCTCTTTTATGGGCCACTTCTCAGCAAGCAGGCTTGCAGGCCTGCCATTGGGACAGCTGTCAAACCTTTTTCTCTTTTGCAAATTTTTTTTTTAAATCGACGCTGCGGCAGTCCACCAGAGGGGAGTTGAGGCAAGGCACCTGAGACGCGGATTATCTGGGAAGAGGCGAAACAGCTGGAGAATGATCCCCCTCCAAGCGGATCTCCGCAGTCACGTCATGAGATTCATTTGGTTGTGCAAAAATGCTGGTGGGCCAATAGCTGGCGGCAACAGCGCTCCAGTGGGCGCTCGCTTGTTGGGATTTTCGCTGTCTGTGTTACCTGGCTCCCGACGCAGCTGCCTCGGTGGTCCGTTTCCCTTAAAGGCGCCTTTAAAGACCGTTGGCAACCAAACTACAGTTATTACAAAAAACCTCACTTTTAAGGTGGTTATTTTCTATATGCGTGTATATTTTTCCTGTCTCTGTGACAGCTGAATGAACATTTTTTTACCCGCTGACACAACTGTTCTGGGCCAAACCGTTCCATAACTTTGTTGGGTTTGGCTAAAAAGGTTTGATGTGTCAGTTTAGCATTTTCTTGCCTAGCTTGAAATGTGTTGCATTTGAATGGAAGGGCAGATATACACAACATGCTGTCCAAGACCAAGAAAAGAAACCCCGCAAATGAGTTTTTATGGAGTATTCAAACCTTTGCTTCATTGTTGACAGTCAAATGCAATTTGTATTCATCCTGCATTAGAGTGCGACAGTTTCTCAGTATACAGCCATCCATACTTTCTGTGATAAATGGCCTGGATACAATCAACATCTGTCCTTAACTTTCATATCCCTAATTAATTGCACACATACCAAATTAGTTTTTCTTTTGTTAATTGCAACAAAAAATGCACTTAAAAAAAAGTAGGTAAGCACTTGCAGGTAACTATTACAGACAATATTTATTGAGTCAAGATCAATGTGCAATTAGTGTAGCTATCAATATCTAGAGCTTTGACACACCTACAATGTAATGCATATTCATGGACAAATGTCCTACTGACATAAGAGTGTAGATACAATGATACAATGCAGTTTGGCGAGGGCCCTCTTCTTGCTAACCAGCCACCAAAAACCTGTTGGCCCACCATCGGCACCAGCTGTTGGTCTGCCAACATTTTGCAAATAAGGGCTACAGCTGCCAGTGGCAGGAGATTCACAAGTTATTAGGATGGCATCGACCAACTTGGCGGGGCATGCCCCATACCTACAGTTGAAAGTCGGATGTTTAAATACACTTAGGTTGAAGTCATTAAAACTCATTTTTAACCACTCCACAGATTTCATGTTAGCAAACTATAGTGTTGGCAAGTCAGTTAGGACGTCTACTTTGTGCATGACACAAGTATTCCAACAATTGTTTACAGGCAGATTATTTCACTTTTAATTCACTATATCACAATTCCAGTGGGTCAGAAGTTTACATACACTAAGTTGACTGTGCCTTTAAATTTTAATATTTGGTCGCATATCCTTTGGCTTTCCATACCATGACTTCCTGATGTCTGTGACCCAACAACATCAAAAGACTCTTGATATCTTATTTTCTGGTACTCTTACAAGCGATACTATAACGTCTCTGCATTTGAATGGATCTTTATGGGAATTGGGGGGTGGGACTAGATTTAGCTGTAAATTATGCTGGAACCGTATGGAATACGTGATTGGTAAAATGGCTGCAAGTCATCAAGGGTCTGAGGTATCAAACGAGCCTCAAACCATCACTCTGCTGCCAGATATGCAGTAGATATGGTGGATCACTTTAAGGATTGTTTCTCCTGACAAATCTTCCTATTGAACTCTATGGAAAAATAAGTCAAGAGAAGAAACCCTTCAAGTTATCCATCCATATCTACTGTATTTCTGGCAGCAGAGTGATGATTTAAGGCTTGTTTGATACGTCAGACCCTTGGTGACTTTCAGCCATTTAGCAACCATGTGTTCCATACTGTTCCAGTGTAATTTACAGCTAAATCTAGTCCCACCCCCCAATTCCCATAGAGATCCATTCAAAAGCAGAGACATTATAGTATCACTTGTAAGAGTACCATAAAATAAGATATCTAGAGTCTTTTGATGTTGTTGGGTCACAGACATCAGGAAGTCATGGCATGCAAAGGATATGTGAGTCTGCGACCAAATATTAAAAATTTAAAGGCACAGTCAACTTAGTGTATGTAAACTTCTGACCCACTGGAATTGTGATATAGTGAATTAAAAGTGAAATAATCTGTCTGTAAACAATTGTTGGAAAAATTACCTGTGTCATGCACAAAGTAGATGTCCTAACTGACTTGCCAACACTATAGTTTGCTAACATGAAATCTGTGGAGTGGTTAAAAATGAGTTTTAATGACTTCAACCTAAGTGTATGTAAACATCCGACTTCAACTGTATACAGCACAGAGAGTTTGCCACTTTTCAGGGTTTCCTACAGAAATAACCACAATGACCAGACTCTCAACCCTTAAAAACATTAACTTCTGTACCTTATGACCTCAAGTAAACACACAGAATTCAATTACAACTTCACACAACCATACAATAAAGCCCCAACCTAGGTTTATTTTTGTATTCTTCGTCGTCTTCTTCTTCTTCTTCTTCTTCTTCTTCTTCTTCTTCTTCTTCTTCTTCTTCTTCTTCTTCTTCTTCTTCTTCTTCTTCTTCTTCTTCTTCTTCTTTTTCTCTTTCCTTTCCAATTTTGTCATCACAAATGCTCCAGTCTCACAATCAACAATTCTCCCCATTGGCTAATTAGCTACAACTGCCAATAACAACATCTGATCTAAGCAGCCTGATAAAAGTAGCCAGTCGCAGGATATACAAACAATTAGTACGTCTACCATATACAACCCTTTAAAACATGTATGCCATCCATTTAAAAATACTGCAAACATTTCATTTATTTATACCATGGCTTGGCTAAATACTCGATTCTGATTGGCTGGAGGGTGGGCATTTATTTCGTTAAACCGCCCGGCAATGAAGTAGCGCTGGCAACATTTAATCACCGTTCTAAATTAATAGGCCGTCTACGTTATCTGCTGCCAGCACCATTAGAGTCGACACTTTTATGAATGGTATCCATAGCAACACCAACAGCTGATTAATAAAGCCGGCAAATAACGCTAAATCCACCGATTTGAAAAGTTTGTCTTCGCCAAATATCTTAGTTACAACAACTTTAATCTAGCAAAGAAGTTTTGTGGTTAGAGGTGCAGTATTTATTCAGTTTGGAAATATGAACGTAACATAGTAGGGCTTTACCTAATGTAATGTAACGCTGACGTGAGCAACGCTGGTTGCGAATGCGAACAAGTTACTTCACAAAGCACGTTAATCTGTATATTAAAAAAACATTTTATCCAGCGAAATGTCTTAGATATGACAAGTTACATCTAACAGTAACAAACTCTGTATCTACAGTAGGCTATTTTTTTCAGATGTTCCCATCTCATGATGCAGATCGTGAAATGCAATTTTCTTAGCCTGGGCTGTTTAAAATAGGCTGCGTGACCAAAGCATTTTTAAAAAGCAAGACGGAGAGAGGGAGGTAAATTGAGTTGCGGTTTCATGCAATTTTCTAGTTAAATAATGTAACTAATGACAAAAATAACCAAAATTGGTGCTAATTTTATGGTATAAATTTGAGAAGGAACTATTTGCTTCCTTATAGAATCAATTGTTTTCAGAACTACCAACGAGAGGTTTTTGCATAACTACGGACAAAATAGAACTAGTAACAAGAAATAGAATTAGCAACAAGATGTTTTCTGTTCAAATAGAACTATCATCGAGCAGTTTTGCATGACAACGGCAAACTACATGCCAAAATGGCCTCGGAAGGATATTTAAATTTCAGCTGATAAAGTCGATAAAAATCATTATACCATGGTATGGGTGAATACTCGATTCTGATTGGTCAATGGCTGGTCGTTATTCTGTATAACCGGTCAGTCATCCGGGTCACAAGTTTAATCACAGTTCTAAATTAATGCGCTGCCTGCCTGCCTGCCTGGCCAGCTAGTACTACGCAACCTGGGAATGGCAAACATGACCGGTCAATTCAGAGTCCAAGACGTTCTAGAAAATAAGTGGAATAAATAAAGTGAATTAATACAGTAAACGAATGTAGCCTACCTACTTTATTTTCCTCAGTGACTAACGTTACTGTAGCCTACGGCAGACGGCTACTTCGCCTCGTAGGTAGGCCTATGCTGCAAATAGTGGGCTAACTTTGGCTACGATAAATTTTTGTCATTGTTTTTAAGATAATGCAAATGCAATACGTGGCGAGGTAACTATATAGCTAGCCATAGTTACATTATTGGAGTTAGCAAAGCGCATGGTGTTTATGTGCAATGCGTAGCCCTAATCTTTTTTTTTTTACTGCGAGCCATAAATCCGTCTCTAAGGTAGAAGTTAACGTTGCCGTAGCAACAGCATACATCTGATTTATAAAAATCGGTAAACAACATTAATCTACAGATTTAAAAAAGTTTGTATTCTTAGTTACAACTACTTCAATCTAGCAAAACATTTTTGTGGTTAGAAGTGCATTATTAATTCAGTTGGAAATACGAATTTATCATAGTAGGAATTTGCATGTAAATTGACGTCGGCAACACGCTGACTGCTTGTGAATGCAAGCTAGGCTACTTCACAAAGCATGTTAATCTGTAGCCTATAGGCTATATGTAGAAAACTTTTTATCCAGCGAAAATTCTTCGATAAGTTACATCTAACAAACTTGCGTGACCAAACCATTTTTAAAAAGCAAGACAGAGAGAGGGAGGTAATGTTGAATCTGATTGAGTTGTGGTTTCATACAATTTTCTTAAATAATGTAATGACAAAAATAACCAAAATTGGTGCCAATTGTACGTTATAACCGAGAAGGAACTATTTTTCCCCCCGATAGAATCAATTATTTTCAGAACTAACGACGAGAGGGTTTGCATAACAACGCACTTAAATAGAACTAGTAACGAGAAATAGAATTAGATGTTTTCTGTTCAATTAGAACTACCAACCAGCTGTTTTGCATGACAACGCAAAAACAACAAGCCCAAAGAGCTGCAGAAGTATATTTAAATTTCAGCTGATTAAATCGATAAAAATCTATAAATATGAAAGTAACTATATATAATCATTGTTGGTAACCATGGTATAAGCGCAATAATCAACTCCGAGGTGTGCATTACACGGTTTTAACCGCACTCCGCTGAGGCCTCAACGTCGTGCGGTTAAAACCGTGTAATGCACACCTCGTCGTTGATTATTGCTTACATAAATATAAATGGGACTATATATAATAATTGTTGGTAACCATGGTATAAGCGCAATAATGACCTCGGAGCCGGGCATTACACAGTTTAAATGCCCTCCGCGGAGGGAAACTCGGCTGCACCTCGGGCAATTTACTACCTCCGCGTCGGGCATTTAAACTGTGTAATGCCCGGCTCCTCGGTCATTATTGCTTACTTGTAGTTCATGGTACAGGACAGAATCCACGCCTATGTTTTTCTTTGAGCTAGAATGTATGTGTGTTTGCATGTATAGTGTATACATGTCTCTCTCTAGATTTAAAATATGTTATGGTTCATAAATTTATAGGCTATGCATCAGTTTGGCTACTCATAACAAACACAATACAAAAATAACTGATATCTCAACAAAAAACATTGTCAACGTACAAAAAGTTACTCACGTGTGTAAGTCTTTAATTTAAAAAAACTAGGTCTGTCTTTAAAAGTTTTGATATCAAAATGAGGCCAAGTTACAACAAACAATATTGGCTATCGTAGCTCACACTAATTATACAAGCTCTATCCAATCTTTCCTAAATTATTTCATGTAACTTGGCCCTGTGTTTTTTCATCTTACCATCTGAAGAGAATGTGGTCAGTCACAGAAGTGTTTTTTTTGCAATTGTTTTAGCAGTTCTGTGACTTTCCCCATTTTTTGCCATTTCAGCGATTTTTCTGCAGTTTTGGATGGTAACTGTCAACCTTAACATAGCCTACACTGTGATTTGTATAACCCCCCCCCCCCCATATTTCATGGCAAGTAAGTACGTGTGTACATACTTAACCTGCAACCTGGCTCTGTTCAGGCTGGACTGTGATGCACAGGGGACAAGGAAGCTGAAAGCAGGTGAACGAAAAACAACAAACAAACATGTTGGGACAGAACCGCATCCCCTCAAAAGAGCAAAGCCCTCTGGGTAAAGCCATAAAAAGTAGCTGCGTGTGAACAGCTAAGTGCAGTGTACTGCCTGGGCGGACCTGGTGCTGCTGCTCTTCCGCACGCACGTTGAAAACGTTTTCTGCGCCGTTTATTTTAAACTGAAGGAAAGAGTCACACGTTTGCCGGTGTGAAAGAGAAGAGGAACGAAGTTAATGGACCATCCTAAGAGCGAGCCAGAGCCAAAAAGGTTCCTCCTTCTTAGAGAGACAGCCATCTGCATTTAGTTCAGTTAAGTTCCTGTGAATGAAACACTCACAAAATCCAGGAAAGGTCTTTAAATAAATAAATAAATATGGGATTCATTTTACCTTCTATATTGAAAAGAAAAAAAAAAACTGAGCAAAACATCGGCCTTGAGATAACAACAGTGGCAGACTGGTTTTTCGCCAAGGTAAAGTCCCTATCAATAGATTATACAATTACATTCAATTATTAAAAATAAACCAAAGTGAACATGAACTGCCGGTCAGTCTTGCAAAGGGCAAAAATAAAGGCTGCTGCTGGAAGCAGGAGCCTAGCAATGTACTGGCTGTCTCGGTCAGATAACAAATTCTCATTTTAGGTGGGGGATAGCACCACCAGAAATGAACAGATGGTATCAGCGACATCTCTGGCCGTGTACCTGAATGCCCTTATCGGCAGCTTGTATAATGTGCGTTGTATGATGGGAATGTGCATTTTATGGTTGAATGACACCTTTCCTTGCATTCCTTGCCTGGTTTTCTGGCCCAAGCTAAGAATGCAAAGTATTACTCCAACCATCCATAAAAATTCTGAATTCTCACTCCAGATGTGTATTCTGTTGATGCCTTAAGCACAGATCAAATGAGTATTTCCATTTGGGAGATTTCCACACGGTTTTTTTTACATAGATTTGCATCAAACACACGATGTGGTTGTTACAGTTTAGAAACAAAATTAAGCGGGGTTGATCTTTTTAATGCAAAAAAGAAGCCCTAGAAACAGGAAATGACATAGCAGATGCGATAATGTGTGAGGGTTTAACAGAAAACTATTACAATTTGACAGACTTCATTATTTTGAAGTGATTCCAGGGAGTTCTACTTCATAGAGTGACAGGAAAGGTAACTGGTAACAAAAAATAGGCACTCCAGACTACTGTAACAGCCTTGGCATGGATGGAGAGAGGTGCACAGGGGCTAAGGGAGAAAAGCAATATCAGAGCAGGCCTCCACCTGAGTGCTGTGGGGCCCACAACGTGCCCACAAGTGCCCACAAAACATATCCACAACACCCCGGGAATGCGCCCGCAACATTCCAGCAACTTCCATCAGCAGGGGAGATCAAGCCCCCCCCAGCTGAGGCCGTAACGTGACGTAGTCTCGCGCGGCTGACGCAGTCAGGGTCCGAGTGCCCAAAGGCCCGATTCCCAATTGCGAAAAAAGCACCCCAGCTATCCGGCTACATCACCAGAAACACCATTGTCTACGTTGGCTATGCTGATGGCTTAATTTAAGGCAAGCTCAGCACAGCATTGCGCCGTCCAACCTTCAATCATAACGAACACACTTGACAGCTTTCCCTCATACAGTCAAACAAGTAATTCTCCTGTGACCTACTGTACTGTAGACATTTTAACTGGCACAAAAATATGTTTGTTTTTTCTTCTTTTTTTTTTCTGGAGCAAGGATTTATATTCCTGTTTTATGGCCTTTGTCCGCTCTGTGAACAGGTCCATTTGATATAGCATGTGTGCCTTTTCTGGGGGCTAACATGAGCCATCCCCTCTTCTTACTGTCTTGAGCTCCTGGGTCAATGTGTCGCTCTACTGCATATCCTGAAGGCAACACAAAACCTGTTTGAAACCCCAGTATAGACTGTGACAAGTAAACAGGTTTTTCAGCTCCATAAATCAGACAATGCACAGAAACTAGTGAAATGTCCTGTTGGACTAGTTGCCAGTACACACATCCACAATTGGTTTGTAGCATTATAACGTTTTAGTGGAGTTCACTGAATTTGAACTATTTCAGTTAGCCACAATCCTATTGGTCCACAACTATTGCAGTTAGCCAGAATCATATTGGTCCACAAGTTATAAGTTTAAATGTGGCTGCTCTACATACATTTTCATTGACAATATAACTTCTTGTCATATCGTGTAAGTATATCTTGTGCATTTACAATTTTCCAATACCAGATAAGATCCATCCCTTTCCATTAGGTATTCTCGCAATGTGTAGACTTACATAAACTGTACATGACTGCATCGCTAGCAAATATGTAACGGTATCTTACCCACGACAAGAATGTTACCGTATTTGCATATACAGTACATTTCATGCATGCAAAACCACCCACTCAATACTGACTCTTTCATATCAATTATTTCTAGTCTGCAATGTCTTCCTGATTCAGGTTGCATCTTGCATGATTTTTTTTAATACATTTTTTATGGGGGCTACTTCTGCTGTAAGTGAATGCAGATCCAAGCTAATCCATAAATACGATCAAACCGGTTTCACAATAAACACTACAGAATCAATACTTGCGCACACCAACACAAAATAAACTTAAACTATCTTTTACAGGCCTCCTTTGTTCAATCATGTTCACTGCAAATAAAATATGTAATTCAGCATTCCTGTGTAAACAACAACAACAATAATAATAATCTCTAAATGACGGAAGCTGAAACTTTGAAAAACCAACATGTATTGTTTTAATAGGACATAATTCCAACATTCCAACAAATCTTTTTATCAGGATCAAATGTAGCAATCTGGTGAAATTTAGTCGGTAAAAAGCCAATGCATAGCTTGGCTGCTTCTTGATAAACGCTCCGCCAAACTGGCACACTGTGTGGCAAATAGCGAGCCCAAATGGACTGAATCACCAGCCCTGTTGCTGCCATTTACTTATTTTCATAGGTCTTATGAATAAATCATATGATGTGGGTAATACTTCAAATGATAAATCACAGTAAAAACTATACTTTAGCACAATGCTGAAGAAATTTGTTCCTGTAGTTTGGGCAATTCTTTGGAGTAAATCGAAACCCCATGTGTAACCGCAGTTTTTTAAAAATCCAGTAAGATATCTAACGTAAGGGAGGTTTACAGTTTTTTACGATTGCTTTGACTAATTTTGCACAGCAGAATTTCAATGTACAAAACTCAAAATGCAAAGTGTCAAACTGACTTTCAAAATTCATACTCTAAGACACTACATCCTATGCTGACATACAAAGTGTAAAACTGTTAACGCAAAGTGCTGAACTGACTTGCATAATTCTTACCTTAAGACACTACATCCTATGATGACATACAAAGTATACACAAAGTGCTAAACTGACTTGCAGAATTCTTACCTTAGGACACTACATCCTATGCTGACATACAAAGTGCAAAACTGTTAATACAAAGTGCCAAACTCTAAATAATATGCTCCATTCTCAGAATACAGCCACCTAATATTACAACAATGTTCAAATGCTTATTACTACAAATGCAGATCACTAAATCAATTCAACAGGTGTTTGTAGTCATGTCTCAGTACTTCCAACAACCTTGCCCAGGTGAGTAGCATTGCAACACAATTGATAATATCTTCACCACTACATAAAAGGCTGCTTAGAAACCTGAATGGCAGTTTCTGACAACATGGAGCAGGTCAGTGAGGTTGAGGTTGGTAACGAAGGACAGGGTCATGGTCGTGGTCGTGGTCATGGTCGTGGACCATGTACAGTAAATATACAGTATATAGGTAATAGGTACTGTACATGCCTAGTTTGCCTAGACCCGGCCCTGAGACCATTGGGCAGGCCCACACACATCCATCCCTGATTGGTCAGCCTGACCCTCTGCTGGGGGCATACAACTCCATGCGCCTCGTACATTTTCTGGATGTCTTGTACAGCCAAATGCTCAGATGGTGTTCATCATTGTCTGGGACAATGTAAACTTCTATCGTGCATTGGCTGTGCAAGACTGGTTTACAGCCCATCCAGAGTTCCGATTCCAATTCCTTTCACCTTACTCCCCCTTTCTGAACCCCATCGAGGAGTTTTTCTCGGCCTGGAGGTGGAAGGTATACAATAGGTGTCCATATGAGCAGGAAACGCTCCTTCAGGCCATGGATGAGGCATGCGACAGTACAGCCCAGCAGTGTTAGGGGTGGATAAGGCACTCTAAAAGATTTTACCAGCGCTGTCTTGCCAATGAAGACATCAGATGCGACGTCGACAAAATTCTGTGGCCAAATGCAGCGGAGAGGCAAAATGCTACTTAAGCACCGAGAAGCAGTTTTTTTTTTAACTTTACAATAAAGTTTGTTGTTACTGTAACTGTTTTTGCTTTTACTGTTGTTTTTGTTTTTACTGTACAATACAGTTGAGTTTACAGTACATTGCATAGTCTTTTTTGGTAACAAGTATTTTGTGTTTGACCACATTATTTGATAATGGCCATTGTATTTGAAAATGCACCAATAATTAAACTTCAACGATAAACATATCCACTGTTCTGACACTATGATAAACTTTAGCATGAAATACAATCTAATTTGATTCAGTTGTTTCTATTGTGCATGCTATATATGATGATTTTGAGCCCAAGATTAGGAGTATAGCATTTTGCGTTATGACCAAAAAACACTTTCAAACTCTTTTTTTATCAGAAGGATTTTGTGTTTGGCAGAATTATTTAATGATGACTGTTGTATATTGAAAGTGCAGCAATGATTTAACCTCATTGTTTGAAATATCTAATGTTCTGGTGCTGTGATAAACTTTTGCATATAATATTCTCTGATTTGACACTGGTATTTTAATTTTGCATGCTATATTACATTTTGAACCCAAAATGAGCAGTATAGCATTCTGTGTTAAGAGTTTTGCGCATTGAAACTCTGTTGTGCAAAATGAGTCAAAGCAATCGTAAAAAACTGTAATATGGATGGGTAATTGTTATAGTGCTAATATGGCATGTGTTGGAGCTCTAAGGGCAGGGTCGGGATGGCCACTCATCATGTCCAGAGTACAGACAGGTTCCAAGAGCTGCGATGGGGGCAGGGGGGGGGGGGGGTGGTGAATAGGGGGGGGGCAGTCGCGGGGACATGCGTTGCTCCCCTCGTTCCATTAAAGTGACCGGACCGGACCGCACCACGCCTGGAGGACACAAATACCAGGTCCGGCCGCAGAGATAAACTTCAGAGATAGTAATGAAGGAGGCATGTATTCTCAGGAGGAAGAAGGAAACTTTGGCACTCGGGCATGCCCACAACTTTTTCCAAGCGTCGTTTCAGGAAGGAGTTCAAATGAGGACAGGCTGCATTTTTTTTACCCAGCATTCATGGGCAGAGTTGCAGCAACCTCAGAAATGGGCATGCATGCGTGTGAGTGTTTATGTGTGTATACCTGTATACAAAGTATGTGTGTGTGTGTGTGTGTGTGCGCGTGCGTGAGACAGTTGTGTGTGTATGTGCCTGTGTGACTGTGCATGCGTGTGTGCGTGTGCGTGAGTGTGTGAGAGAGAGTTGTGTGTGTACATGCCTGTGTGCTTGCGTGCATGCGTTCGGGCGCATGAGTGTGTGAGAGAGAGTTGTGTGTGCACGTGCCCGTGTGACTGTGTGCGTGTGTGTGAGAGAGAGTTGTGTGTGTATGTGCCTGTGTGTCTGTGTGTGCGTATGCGTGCATGCATGCGGGCGCATGAGTGTGTGAGAGAGAGTTGTGTGTGTACGTGACTGTGTGTGCGTGCGTGTGTGTGTGAGTGCGTGTATGCGTGCGGGTGCCTGAGCGTGTGAGAGAGAGTTGTGTGTGTATGTGCCCGTGTGACTGTGTGTGCGTGCGATGGAGAAGGGCAGGGAGAGGGTTGGCTGGGGGTGAGCGCAAACAAAACAAAACAAAATTCTGCCTCCCAGATAAGTACAAAAGACAAAGTAAAAGGTTTACGTGCCTCAGCATTATTACTGTTATTACACACTGTGTACACTGTGCCTGCTGCAAGAGGAAAGGCTACACCTGACAGACAGAGGTACGGCTAAAAATGTGTACGTGTTTTTAATCTTTATTTTAAACATTTTTAAACAGTGCACCATGTGTCCATTGCCTCACTTTATAGGTATTTGCGATCATAAAATCGGAACTTGAATTAAAGTTTATCTAGAATGTGAAAAACATAAATTTGGCCCTCTCAATAATAGAAAAAGAGCGTTTTTGGAACTTCACACTTAAAGTACTCGTCAGACAAGTTATTTCGAAAGGTTTCCGGTTTTTCATCATTTATGGCAATGCAGCATGGTAACCTAGCTTGCATGTTTCCTCATGCATCAGACTATAATAATGCTGATAAGAAAGATGTTAACAAGACCTTTTAAACTTGAACAGTGCATTTAATTTGATTTGGGAACCTTGCTTTGACGGAAATTTTCTTGTGGACGAATGCACAAAAGATATACTGGCAATGATATTCTACCTGAAGAATGCAATGGAAATTATGTTTTAATGTCTTGACAAGCAGGTTTAACATGACTGCAACTGAGGGAGTGTCCAAACAAACTCTTAAACTTACAGTACCAGTCAAAAGTTTGGACACACCTACTCAAGCCCGGATCTACCATATGGGCAATCTGGGCACGTGCCCAGGGGCCCTTGGGCAGAAAAGGGCCCTTCACGATCCGAGTTACTTTGGAGGGTGTGGGTGTTTGGGAGGGGAGGGGGCCCATGAGCTTCAGTGCCCAGGGGCCCCTGGGGCTACTGATCCGGCCCTGCACCTACTAATAGGTTTTTTAAAGTTTTTTTAACTATTTTCCACATTTTAGAATAGTAAAGTCATCAAAACAATGAGATAACACATTAAATTATGCAAACAAATCAAAAAAAGTGTTATATTTTAGATTCTTCAAAGTAGCCACCCTTTGCCTTGATAACGGCTTTGCACATTCTTGCCATTCTCTCAACCAACTTCTGTGGTAAACAGGTATTCCACAGGTAAACAGGTGGTGCTATCATGACTCTGTATAAAAGGATATCGAAAGACTCTTGATACCTTATTTCCAGGTAGAATGTGCAAAGCTGTTTTCAAGGCAAAGGGTGGCTACTTTGAAGAATCTAAAATATAAGACGTTTTTTATTTGTTTTATTTGGTCTTTGCATAATTCCATTTGTGTTATCTGATAGTGTTGATGTCTTTACTATTCTAAAATGTGGAAAACAGTAAAAATAACGAAAAAAACTTTCTACGAGTAGGTGTGTCCAAACTTTTGACAGGTACTGTACGTGCGAGAAAGATACTCTGAGATGTAAAGCATATGCTGTGGGAAGCCCTGGCTAAACCTTTCTCTCACGCTGCACAAGCAAACCAAGACTCTGGGTCCTGTAGCAACTGAGCCGGGCTCACTGATGCGCCACACGCCCGTATACCCCGATCACAGATTAACAGGGGCGGCCACTTCAGCCCGACCTGCTTCGCGCCATCAATCCGCACTCACGCGCCCCTTTGCACCTGGCTCTGTTGACAGATTTGAATAGGATTGCGGTCTGGCTCATTACATGGCGTGCTGGTTATATAATCATGCCTGGATGTGAACTCAAAACAATCAAACACGAACGGCCATTCGCATTTACTTGTTTCCGGACTATTCGATCATCGAAGAATTGTCCGAGAGATAAATTTATGCCTTCCACCCTTTTTCTCCCCAATTTGCACTCATTCGCACAAAAACTATGCTGTAAATCCAGGAGGGCTCAGATAAGAATGTGATGTCAGCCATCACGTCTTGACACACTGAAGTGTGCAAGTTGGCCATGAGTTGGACGAAGACACTTTATGTGCGGCTTAACGAGTGACAGCCTGCGCAGTGCTCAACGCCGCAGCCAACTGTGCTTAGCCTTAGTGTGGGCCTGCCGGCGACAAGCAACACAGGCGCCATCTAGATTTGATAGATAGATTTCCATGCACTAGAACAGCGCCTTAACGGGATGAGCCACCCAGCAGCCCAAAATGAATACAATCCTGATCCACATCGCATCGTCAAGTGACTAGAGGTGAACTTGTCAAACAAATTCAAGTTAGTCCTGGCCTGAAGTAAATGAAGACTAAACTGAAAACAAAAACCTTCGAGAGACCACCTGCGCCGCAACGGAACTTGACCGAACCAAACGGGTGAGCGAATAGCACGGTTCAGCGTCCTCTCAGAGAACGATGCAAGGGGTGAACGCATGGAGCTTTGGATTTAATTGGATATTTGTATCCAGTGGCGTGGGGCTTAATCAAATCAACGGCATCCATTAATTCAGTATAAGAACATACAATTAAGTGCCTATTAGCGCTCCAGCAGGAATATGCGCGTTCATCCCAGTGCAGAACATTGCGTTGGCAGGGGTCCAGTTACAAGTGTTCTTTCCAGTTGAACCGATGCTCCCCTGTTGTCTCTTCAGCTGTTGAGCAGCCGAGCTACACAGGACAGGTAAAAGACTCCAACTTTAGAAGCCCACAACCCTCTGAATGACCAAACGCTTTCCCTGTGATCCACACCCGATTAAATCTTAGCTTATTATTATGTGCACGCGTGGAATAAAAATAATTTTTGTGTATGCCACATATTCGTGAATACACACTGACCAATGAAGTGTTTAGTCTGAATGACAATGAAAGTGGTGGGAGAGGGAGGATTTATGAACCTTTCTAATGGGTGCAGACAGCTGTCAGTCACTAACTTGTATGAACCAATTGAAACGCTCTGCTGTCCATGCCAAAACACCGCGATCGGTCCATGCACCATTGACACCACACGATTCATTCACCCATTTCAGGGTTCAGGATGCTTCCCTCCCGCGTTTCCACATGTAACGCCTCTTTCATATGGAGCTTAACCCTTCTTACAATCCACAGTTTGGGGACCACTGCTCTGGGCAGGTTCCTTTGCGCTGGATGATTGATTTTGACTTCATACAGAGAACAGACCTATGGAGAATGATACCTCTGGTTCGGTAGGTTGATATGATCAGCAACATTATAATTAATTTGCGTAATGCTCACGCTTATCCTTGGCGGATGTAACCATCTTACATTTTGCATTTCATTCTTTTTGCATGGCTGGATTTTCACAGATAAAAGTTAGGGCTAAGCACAGCACCTTACTACTCATTAGTAATGCTTCACTTCAATTCAAACTTGCAACCTTAAGGTCAGAAGTCCCTTTCCAAATAGGTTTTTGATTAGAAACATTTACTATAGAGTTTAGTGAAATCAAACAGCTTTGCCATTAACAGATTCATCTAAATATACAGTTAACCACTTTCAAGGCCCTTTAATGAAAAGCCTAAATAGAATTTGAAAGTGAATACGAAGCATTCCTCCATGAACAACTTTGGCATTGCTCTCCAGTGCAGAATCACTGTCTAAATAGGGTACAGGATGGTTTTACGCACACAAGCCATTTAGAACACAAAAGTAGGTCATTGATAATGTTTTCTCATTTTTTATCGCTTGGCTGAAATCATATTTAACTGTGTCTGTGTGGAATAACAGTAGTTAAATGTCAGTTTGCAGAATATGATTAGACAGTGTACATTTAATAAATAATATAATATTATACAACTGTATATATATATATATATATATATTTAAAATGTAGCAATTGTAGCCATAGACTTCAATAGGGAAACAACCCTTAGCGATCCATCCATATCTACTGCATATCTGCCAGCTGAGTGATGGTTTGAGTCTCGTTTGATACCTCAGACCCTTGATGACTTACATCCATTTAGCCAACCATACTAGTGTGTACCCTACTAGTCCCATGTAATTTGCAGCTTAATCTAGTCCCACCCCCCAATTCCCATAGAGATCCATTCAAATGCAGAGAGGTTATAGTATCGCTTGTAAGAGTACCTGAAAATAAGATATCATGAGTCTTTTGATGTTGTTGGGTCACAGACATCAGGAAATCATGGCATGCAAAGAATATGCGACCAAATATTAAAAATGATGACTTTATTCTACATTATGTTAAACTGTGATGCCCGAAAATGGGGGGGACTATGTACACAAGGTTCTATAATTTCTAAACGGTTCATCCGATATGGATGAAAATACGCTCAAATTAAAGCTGACAGTCTGCTCTTCAATGTCATTGTCATTGTATCCTTTCAAACTCAAAGTGCTAGAGTACAGAGCCAAAATGACAAAAAATGTGTCACTGTCCAATGAATTATGGTGCTCACTGTATATATATATATATACATATATATATATATAGAGAATTTATAATTTATTTTATTTATTATTTTTTAAATTATAATATCTGCCAATTGGTGAAGTGCAGAACAAGGCAAACGGTGTACAGAGCCGATCATCTGTTTGTCCTCATAGTGGAATGTGCCTTTTTTGAAGTATAAATACTGTCTCAGCAGATATTTTTTTTGCATTTAAATGAGTTTAAAAGCTCTCAAACCGGAGCCAGCTCACACTGTGTAATCCAGATTCCTCTGCTGTACAGCCTTTTTTAATTAAAAACGTTACCCCCCGCCAACAGGCCCACCAAAGACACACATAGGTGGGATTTCACTCCGGGGGTGAGCAGGAGCCAAAGATTTCAGTTTCTACTCTTATGTAATGTATTGTATCGATGGTTTTAGCATAAGCGCAGGGCTTGAATATCACATGCCGAATGTAAATGGCAGCATATTGGACGGACTGGCAGAACGGTCCTGAGAAAATGGGCTTGACCTCGGCAGTTAAAGTCAACTAGGCCCATGGAGACTGCTCAATGTCAAACCTGATGTCAAATCTTTCTGGCACTCTGCCACTCCACCTAGGCCCCTGTCATCCCGTCTGACACTATGATAAGCTGGATCTTATTAAGACAAGGGTGGCTGGGAATCCACTGATATCCCTGTGACCATATGGCATTACGGAGACTGTAGTGTCACTTCACTGTCTGGTTAGTGGGTTTTTCTACTCTGACAGATACACATTTCCTTCTCCCTATCTTATCAGCCACACATAGCTTGCTTTAAGCCAATTATTGATCTAGACACAGCAAACTCATGCAACCATTATATAAAAACAATTGAATCTATCTGTGAAATACCCTCGAGGTAAAGTTTTTTTTTTTTCCAGTAGTGTACTGACAGAGTAAAAGGGAAATTGATTTCTGTTATCCAGGGAGCAGTGCTTTTTTCATCAGGGTCAAATCAGGCCAATAATACAGAATACAGAGTTCAAATGGGAGGGCGATGACTGTTACTAAGCTGTAGGTTGACCCCTGTGCTTAATTTACTCTCAAAAGACCCAGTCGTCTGGTAATCATTGATCAGCTTCAGCGTGAACATTTTGGACAGAGATTACCCAGATACTCCGATGACCACACACATCCAATCAGAAAGAGAAAGGCTTGCCCCAGATGCAGAAGACCAGGAACAAAAACGAATAAGCATTTGAAGCGCCTTTAAAAATTATTAAATTGTATTACACCCGCGCGCGTAGTGCAAGCAGGGGGCATTGTTTTCGCTCCTGTCTGTGTGTCTGTCTGTCTGTGTTTGTGTCCCTATCATCCATAACTTGAACAATTCTTTGAAAAACTTTCAAAACTTTGTTGAAATGTTGACAGCTGGGCAATGACCTGAATCTAGAATTTTTTTCCCAATTGGTCAATGCCCGACTTCACAGTGCAAGATCAAAGTTTTAGCCCCATGCATATCACGCTCAGGGTCGAGATTAGCACACACGCGGGTGTAGCATCTCTCTGAGTGCTAGTATTTGCTGAGTTCTAGTATTTATGATGTTTTCTCAATTTAAGATTTCCCTGCAATAATTTCATCTGTAGACAAATTTAGTGCAGCAGTGAAAGGACCATCTGTTGGAAGCATCTGTATTTTCTACTGATGTTCTGTAAGTGGATCTAAACACAGTAATAAAACATAGACGTGTGTGTGACCATCCTGAGCTTTCTGATGTCAATCAACCTGTCCTCCAACCTGGCCACTCCCTAAACTCGATTAGGAGTGATGTGGGAAAAAAAATCCCATTCATGACAGGCGACATAAATCAATCAAAAACAGAATCGAAAATCATCGACAAAATGCTTTCATTGTTCCCATAATTGTTCACCTAAACCTACTAATTAGTCAGCAGTGTGGCACAATTAATTGGCCATGCAGTTAATTGGGCGGCAGTGAAGTATATACTGGTATAAACAGGAAGCTGCTGGCTTGATGCACAGCTGGAGTAATAATTGCTTGTACTTGTGTATGCAAACTGAAATAGCAACTGGTAAAAATTTCATAAAGGTTTGTCAAATTTGTAAATGTGTACATGTATAAAGTTTAAAATGTGTGCCTGGTAAATGGATAAAGTGCAGCATTGGTGGGGAGTTGCGGTATACACTAGCATATGAGTATACGGTGTGAGAAAGAGACTTATGGCCAGAGGTTTGAAAGTTTAACTGGAGGCACAAAGTAGTTAACTCAAATTGCTTCAGACAAGAGGTTTCTGCCAATCACACAACGGCAAGGACAATAGAAATTAAATAACAGAAGGAGCCTAGTTACAGTGTGGTGAGTGGATGCGCTGCCCACAAGCAGCAATCTTGGGTCAGGGTTTAGGATAAGAATTGGCAGGCTAATCCTTCAATTTGGAATGGGAGTGGTTGCGGGGTGGGGGGGTGCAGACGTAACCAAAGCCAGCTCAGGCAGGGATCCTCACAGGCCATTGCCAAGCAAGGCCAGGAGTGGGTTAGAGAGACCGTATGGGCGTGTCAACCACAGGGTCATTACCGCTGTCCTTGGCCCAGTTCAGCTTACACAACTGAACTCACAATGCTATTGTGGCTGACAGTGTGGATAACTGTGGATGTCATAGTGATGAGTCGGTTGGGAAAAAAAAATCATTAACTGGACAGCACTGGACCACATTGGGCTAGAACACGGACATTGGTTACCCTGGAATAGTAATGGGATGCACAACCTAGAAAAAAGATCACGGTGTTTATTGATCTTATGAAAGAGGAAGGAAACAAAATGGGTGGTTTTGTTAGGATTCCTGCATATTGTGGACTTGTAAATGTGTGTAAATAGAAGCTTGCTCCATAAACACTGTAAATATACCAAAATTATCAGTTATGTTTATTAGAGAACTGCAAGCCAAAGCCTCTCAGATATATTAAAAGATATATATATTTTAGTTCAAGGTGCCATCTAAATGCCCCCTAAAACATATAGCGGCCTGGCCTCTTTTAAATATATATATTTTTTTTTTTTAATGGCATGCTTTTCCAAAAAAGAACAGTTTAATCCATCCATTTGGCAACAAAGGCATGGAACCTAGCATTAATTATTAATATATGATGTTGCTTCAAAACTGAGGGACCTCTTCATAAAAGGTATTTGCGTTACACAAGGTTTCTGCCTGGGCGTCTTGATGACAATGGGATAAATTGGGTTTTGAGCATACATGTTCCCTTGATAAGAGATAGACTTTGGCTCCTAGTTACAGTAAGGTGAACGTCAGTGTGTTTACAGTCGATATCAGGATCACATGTTTCTCTTGCAATGGTGCAATCATCATCTCTCAGTGTGTGTTCTCTGCATCCCTGTCCAGGCTTGCCCCATTGGATTTCTCTCCACTGTCTTCCAACCACGCAGATTTAACAGCACAATCCCATAAGCGCCTTCACTTTAAAGCATTTTCATTGAACTGTCACATGGCATATCTAAAAAATGCACCAGTCCAGGGCGATATGACACAACTCTGTAACATGCACTCAACCTATTCACGGCGGTGGGAGATTAAAAGGAATGAATGGATTTAATCCAGGTGCAAGGAAAAATAACGTAGCCTAACCTCACAAGGTGTAGGCTTGAAAACATAACATCAGAAAAAATCCAACTAGTGCAGTTTGACACAAAGTACGGAAATATAACATTCATTTCCATCAAACTCACCCTGTTTCTAGATCAATAATAATAAAAGGCAATGAAAGCCCAGAAAATGGTTATTCGCTTGTCTGTCTCCTGGAAAACACTAATAATAAATCTATCATTGAATCTGTGATTTCCTTCTTAAGAATGGATTTATCACCTTCAGATTCCAGTGCACAGCTGAGTTATGAGTAATTAATAAACCTAAATTGTTACAATTATTATATTTTCAAATCCTACGCGAGATACAGTTGAAGTCGGAAGTTTACATGCACTTAGGTTTAAGTCATTAAAACTAATTTTTAACCACTCCACAGATTTCATGTTGGCAAACTATAGTGTTGGCAAGTCAGTTAGGACATCTACTTTGTGCATGACACAAGTAATTTTTCCAACAATTGTTTATAGACAGATTATTTCACTTTTAAGTCACTATATCACAATTCCAGTGGGTCAGAAGTTTACATACACTAAGTTGACTGTGCCTTTAAACAGCTTGGAAAATTCCAGAAAATGATGTCATGGCTTTAGATACTTCTGATCGGCTAAATGACATTATTTGCATACCTGTGGATGTATTTTAAGTATGTATTTTTGTACTTTCAAACTCAGTGCCTCTTTGCTTGACATCATGGGAAAATCTAAATAAATCAGCTAAGACCTCAGAAAGAAAATTGTGGACCTCCACAAGTCTGGTTCAATTTCCAAACGCCTGAAGGTACCACGTTCGTCTGTACAAACAATAGTACGCAAGTATAAACACCATGGGACCACGCAGCCATCATACCTCTCAGGAAGGAGACGTGTTCTGTCTCTTAGAGATGAACGTGCTTTGGTGCGAAAAGTGCAAATGAATCCCAGAACAACAGCAAAGGATCTTGTGAAGATGCTGGAGAGAACAGGTACAAAAGTATATATATCCACAGTAAATCGAGTCCTATATCGACATAAACTGAAAGGCTGCTCAGCAAGGAAGAAGCCACTACTCGAAAACCGCCATAAAAAAGCCAGACTACAGTTTGCAACTGCACATGGGGGCACATTGTGGAGAAATGTCCTCTGGTCTGATGAAACAAAAATTGAACTGTTTGGCCATAAAGACCATCGTTATGTTTGGAGGAAAAAGGGTGAGGCTTGCACGCCGAAGAACACCATCCCAACCATGAAGCACGGGGGTGGGAGCATCATATTGTGGGGGTGCTTTGCTGCAGGACGGACTGGTGCACTTCATAAAATAGATGGCATCATGAGGAAGGAAAATTATGTAGATATATTGAAGCAACATCTCAAGACATCAGCCAGGAAGTTGAAGCTTAGTCGCAAATGGCTCTTCCAAATGGACAATGACCCAAAGCATACTTCCAAAGTTGTGGCAAAATGGCTTAAGGACAACAAAGTCAAGGTACTGGTTCTGACCTCAATCCAATCGAAAATTTGTGAGCAGAACTGAAAAAGCGTGTGCGAGCAAGGAGCCCTACAAACCTGACTCAGTTACACCAGTTCTGTCAGGAGGAATGAGCCAAAATTCCAGCAACTTATTGTGAGAAGCTTGTGTAAGGCTACCCGAAACGTTTCACCCAAGTTAAACAATTTAAAGGCAATGCTACCAAATACTAACAGAGTGTATGTAAACTTCTGACCCACTGGGAATGTGATTAAAGAAATAAAAGCTGAAATAAATAATTCTCTCTACTATTATTCTGACATTTCACATTCTTAAAATAAAGTTGTGATCCTAACTGACCTAAGACAGGGAATGTTTAAATGGATTTGGCAAAGGTGTATGTAAACTTTCGACTTCAACTGTATATGTAAACATGCATGTTTTTTAAAAACCCTTCTTCAAGACATTAATTGTACTCTTCAAGTGGTTTCGTACTGCTCCCACGAGATTATTGACAGCTTGCGGCACTGTAATCCTTCCAATTAAGTGACCTTATGTCTTCTTATGGAGAAAAATATCTCCAGTATCTCGACGATATTATTGATGATGATGCTAACAACAAAAAAGTAACTTACAGGGTCAGTCCTCACAATGTCACCTCCACCCTCGACACACAACACTTACAATGTCAATGTTTAAATGCATTCGTTTCTTACCTTGACATGTTTTCTGTAATGTAGTTCTGACCTGCATAACCTCCTCCTCTGGATGACAGAGGGCCCTGGGACAGGTCTAGGCGAGGTTTCCAAGTCTCCACTTGAGACATAACGGGAGAAATTAGATTTAACAAAGGGTTCGTCTGGTCCTTCACATCATGCCGCGAAAACGACATCGTTCCTTGCGCTCCGATCTGGTAATGAAATGAATGGCCGCCCGAATTGACGCCAACGATGGCCGACGTCGGCACACTGCTGTTCTGTTGGTAATAGCAACCATCATTCACCTCCTGCTTAATCCCCTTAGGCAGTGCGGCGTTGGAAAACACACCAGGTTCATAGTTGCCGTTCAGGGAAGAGACAGGAGGCCCTAATATCCCAGAGAGGCTGTACTCGTCTATGTTATCCCTCAGGGACAGGTATGTGGTCTCGGTTGCAGGGAAAAGACTTAAAGAGTGCTGCTGCTGGCCATAGGGAAGATTCAAACAGGCCGCTCCTTTGTCTGGTTCGCTTTTTATCTGCACAGAAAAGGCTGCACTGGATGTGTGTCTCTGCTCAGAGGCCAGACACATGCGCCTGCCGTCAGGGTCGGGTTCATTTTTAATGTACTTCACCGTGCCCGTCTGGTCGAGCCCCACACTGTACATCTCCCCGTCCTCGCGCTCCACCTTGGGGAACTCAAAGCCTTTGAACTCCCTGCCCCTCTCCCCGGGGCTGAGGCTGTCGCTCTGGACCAGGCCGAGGCCCAGAGCGCTATCGGGGCTAGAAACGGGGAACCCCGACGAGCTTGGGGGGCTCGTCACCGCCGCGGCGGCCCCGGGGCTGGCGCGCAGCGGTGGATGCGCGTTGTTGCCGTTAGCGGCGGCGGGGCTCGGCGCTGACGATCTCAGGTTGGCGCTGCAGGAGGGCGGCGATCTCACGCTGCTCATGCTCCGGGGGCTGGAGATGGGGGATCTCAGGACATTGAGGGGACTCGCCAGCGGGGAACCAACGGCGCTGGCGTTCGAGGGGCTGCACGTGGCGGGGAGCCGGGGGTGAATCCGGGGGAGACCGGTCCCGGGGAGAGCCTGCTGGGCGGGGCTGCCGACAGACGAGCGGGGGTTCCCGAAACACGAGGGGCTGGCGATGGAGGACGCTAGACTGGTAGGGCTGGAGAGGGAGCTGTGTGAGTTGTGGGGGCTGCAGCAGACAGACGGGGCCAAAGAGCCGGACGTCTGCGCGACTCCCGAGGAGCCATCCACTGGAGTCTTCAGGAGGTGGGGCATAGCGGGGCAGGACGACGGGGGAGGCGTCAACTTGGGACTGCCCGCTGATCCGGGCAGGCTGACCTCCAGGTGCGGCCCGGCGCCGGCATACAGCTTCTTGGGAACACTGCGCCCTTCGTGGGCCCGATGTTGGCCGTAGCCGTAGTCTACGTCTCTGACGTCATCCATATACAGTCCCATCGACTCCGCCACCGTTTTGGAAAGCTCTTTAGAGTCCGTTTCCAGCTTGATGGAAGCGCCAAAACCCGGGGGGGCGATCTGTCGACCGTGTTTCGGGCAGAGCGGGGGCACCTCGACCTTGTCTCCATCATTCTCCTTGAAGCTGCCCATTACATTGTGCCCAGAGCTGGCATTTAAACTGCCTATTAAAATGTCACGGTTGGTCTGATTGCCGTCCACTGCTGCACAACCGTAGTCCGTATCAGGCACGTGAGGCCACCGGTATTCTGTGTCTTTGCCTTCAAAGAAGCTTTGGTATCTCTTCGTTTCCATGACTGGACCATCAGTACTCCTGGATGATGGGGGAGTGCAAAGCAAAAGAGCATTTAGAATGTATTCCTTGAACAATTTATCACTCATCATTCATGTTGTGACGTTCATACACATCTGAACAAGGCAACGAATTGAAAACTACACATGTGTTTTGAGCAGGCATCTGTTTGTTTAGCCCTTAAAACCATCAGAAGGCAATATATTTCATGATGTGCTGAAAATTTATATTTTGTGCATTTTTCATGGGGAAGAGATATAGTTGTGATATATCCATAACAGGCACAAAAGCAAACAAGTTAGGTTTAACATATGACATGTTCTAAAAAAATGTATTATAATATTTAATAACTTATATTATTTTATTATTATTACAATACATTACAATTACATTTCCACAATTAAATCTGTGAGACTAATTGTCTTTTTTAAATGTGAAAGGGATTCATAATTACGACCATGTTTAATTATGTAGTATGGTCCATTGTGTAAACATATAAACAGGATTAAATGGCTTAATGATGTCCAGTTAGAATAACTAGGAAGCACAAGCAGAGACTGGGACAGAGCAGGGCTGAGATATGACCAGTCTATCAGGGGGATGGGGCCAGTGGGACAGTCAACTGAAATTTGTACTCACGCCAAAGTAACATGGTACATTCAAGTTGCTTTTTGCAGAGCTAGGCTATGCCATTCCCAATGGACGGATTTTGCTAATAATTATAGAATACTTAACATCATAATGCATAAGTTATGGATTACATTTTTGATAACTGTGTCTGGTTGACTGATCATTTTTATTTGTCTATTTTCAATATTCAATGTAACGCGTTATTTATATTATTGTTATTACATTACATAACACCTCATCTCACCACACAATTCTCCCCAAAAAAATATTTATTTATTTTTTATTATTCTGGGGCTGCTTTAAAATGACATCAAGTGCCTCTGTGGCGTTTTCTACTAACCCCCACCTCATGTTTGCAACCATTGGACCAAATGAGACGCTCTCCTAGAAAACTTTCATCATGCCACCTACGGATTGGTTCGACTGCATTTATTGGTACTGCAGTCAAAACATTGCTGCGACGTCGCCTGTAATTCTAAGACCTTTAAGGCTACAGAGCATAAGGGAAACTATGGGAAACTGTTAAAGTGTAAGTAGTATGCCGATTTGTGTTTTCCGTAATAAGTAGGCCTACTTCAACGGAAAATGGCACGCTAACTTTAACAACACAGAAATTAGATTTCGTCAAAAATTTAATTTGTACAATTTGTTTGCAATGACAGGATCAGCACAAAATAGACAAATCTAATTTTAGACGATACTTAATTTTAATATAGTCTACTGTGTAAGTGTTAGAAATAGCTTAAACGCAAAATCGCAAGCTTGCGTAAGTTAACTAACTAACACTCTGGCTCTAGCCTACACTGATAATGGTGACCAGATCAAAACTGCGAATTAATGTAGCCAAAGTCATTTTAAATAGTATAAACAAAATATTTAACAGTTTTTCCAGACTTTTATTTTACGCTTCCGTGTCAAACTTTCTAAAGAGATGTTTACAGAAATCGTTGAATGGGTTTGACGGGGGTTAAGGTTGCTTCAATAAACTGAGATAGGTTACCATTGTTCATAAATTTGATAAACATTAACTAACTGGGCTATAAAATATAGGCCTATCGTTGTATTGGTCAAGTCCAATTTTATTAGGTAAATAAACAGGGGTTACAGAAAATGGCACGGTGAAAGTTGTAAATAGTTGGAGCATCCTTTTCAAAACTTAATGAAACATTGATTGTTGTTGTTATTCGTGTTGTTGAGATTATATAGCATACTACCCTTCGGTAAATTGATGTTATTATTGAAATCATTCGGTAGGCTATGTGGTTTTATAGACCGTAGTAGCCCATATCAGTTATGATTCCATAACTGAATCGTGCGTTTTACGATGTCTCTCGGGTAGTTCAAAGCGAATATTTTTCCTTTGAATAAAACCATGACAAACAGTGGGTCATATAAAAAAAATAACAGCCAGGATAACTAGGTTAATTTTGAACTTGGCGTAAATTTAAATATCCAATAAAACTGTAACTGATTTGAATCGACTACATATAGCCTAGCCAAACATTTTGAGTCCTTACCTGAATTACGACATCCAATTTAGTCAGGTGACAGTGTTGCTGGGCAGCAATAATCCAGGAATGAAAAAAAGAGACGATAATAAACAGAAAAAGATATTTCCCTTACAATATTCCCAGTGTAACGACGACCATTTACTCCTGCCATACATCCACTAGTTCCAGTTCTGACAGCTTAAAGCGCAAAAGTATACGGCTGCATTTCTCAGTCGTAATCCTGTACAGCACAGTGCCGCTTTTAATCGATTGACGCCGACGACTCAGACAGCACGGTCTCGATATTTTTACATTTACTTCATATTACTGCTGATTTCCGATTCTGTTGCTTCCCGACAGAAGACTGTTAATAACAGCGGAGCAGTCAGGCAGACTTGCACTGAGACGTCATTCCGTGCACATGGATCCTCCTACTGCAACGAGTGCATTACAAACTCAAGGGAAGGGATGGGAGGGCGCGGGGTGGGAGCTTGGGAGGGGGTACACTCTTTCGTCGGCTGCTGCACAGAGGTTCGCTATTGCAAGTAGGACAGGGCATTATAATTAAGCAGGTATTCGGTTAAAGCTAAAAAAAAATAAAAAATGGAACGGAGAAAGGGGTAAAAAAAACAAAAAAAACATTAAACTTGCAGAGAATGCCAGTTTGTTGTAATGCACCATGACTGATTAGGGTTTATTGCAGTAAAAACTTAATTGTTAGCTATGTGATAAAATGCACACATATATCAATGTCAGACCACGTTTGAAGTTATATGCTTGTATTATTTATCACCGTGGAACTGGAAATTATATCTTTCTAATTATCATTCTACATGAACTGACATGTTCTGATACTGCAATGCAGCTTGGTTTACCATGCACCTTCCATTTTAATTAATAATAAGTTTACTTATGCATTTATTTAGCCTATTTATTTTAAGGTGGGTTGACTTGCATTGCAATATTCCCTCAGTGTATGGTAGTCTATGGTATGGTGTGGCATAACACGCACGTCTTTATAATCAAAATGTCCAAATGAACAGGGATAGAATAACTTACTGATGGACAATGCACATTTAATTCAAAGACGATGTTGAACGTATAAAATGATTGTCTGGAAATGACCTACCTACCCAAATCCAGTAGGCTATAGCCTACAGTCATTCAAAATTGTGACAGTAGCCTATTTTTGAAGTTTATAACCAACTCTCACACACCAGAGTCGTATTCATAACACAAACATATTCAGAAACATTTTTCGTATGCCATTTTCATGAATTGCCGTTTGCATAGCATTGAAGAGTTTGCTGGGTCTCCAACTGGCAGTCGTATGACGGTGAAATATTATCCCACCAGGTGGTGCTATACTGTTGAAACTGCGCTGAATACTCTAAAGACTCACCTAGAAGCTGGTTTCTGTTGCAGAGTGACATCATAACGTAATGTCACTACAATTCTTGTTTTCATAAGTCCCAGTAATGTCCAACACAGAGCTATTACAGAGTATTGCACTGTCTCCGGGAAGAAAATGTGTTTAGTAACAGTTTTTTCTCTAGACACTGCTTGAGGAATAGAAAGACATTTACGTTTTCAGAGTTAAATAAACCGTTTGAATGCAGAAAAAAAAAATTTCATTTAAAGGTTATAGTCAATATTAATGGAAGCTTAATTTAAATTTATGTAAAAATCTAACTGAGACTTCAACAAACTGCTACAAACAGGATTCAGTTCAAGTAAATAAAACACCTTTGATTTCATTGCCTTATTATTTAAAAATGTATTCTACTATGTATGGCATGATATCCATACAGTAAGCTAAATAGATACCCCAACGTCTCTATCAGTGTCTCTGTGGCTCCTGGGCACAGAGGAAGCCTGCTTTGGAATATTTTATTTCACTTTATTCAAATATGCAAGACCTGTCAGTGGCAGGCAACAGTAGTTTAAAGGAGAATATGGAGGGGAGACAGCTGACTGGTTCACTGCCTGATTTCCATGGGTAAATTTATCTTCTTATATTGCCTATATGTAAAAAAAACAATGTGTAATGAATACTGTACATGTTCTTCTGTCTGCTTGTAGCTATGCGCTTTGAATATCCTATTTTTCCCTCAGCCTGATTTAAATGCAACAATTGAAGAGGGTTAAAGTCCTTGTTAGCCTTGCTGTCTCTCTCTCCGCCCACTCACTGTCTGTTTCGATGCTGCGGCGGTATGATTCACTCGGTGCTGTTTCCTGTTCATTTGTAAGTAATCGCACTCTTTAGGTGTAAAACAAATTGTTTGTTTGTTTTTTTTAATTATTTGATTTCATCCCCATTAGGACCCAGTAGATAGAGTATTCCAGGAGCTGAATATAACTTTAGCATGGGGTGGGGGTGGGTAGAGGTGAAAGCAGGTATAGATCCTCCAGACCTGCAACCTTGTCCCACCCCCCCCCCATTCACGCTGCTTAAAAGAGCATGAAATTCTCTCCCAAGGAGACAATAACGGCAGCTCTGAGCCTCTGCCAGGCAGTTATCTCTCGTATATCTGACAGGCGAAATCCCAGCTCATCCCTCTGAACGGGACTCGGAGGTGTTTTTAACTGTAATTACAGCAGTGGGAATGTGTTATGCTTCAAACACGGCCCTTGATGTTAATATTAAAACACAATTCTTGAGAACGCAGTTCTTGCGTTTGTTCTCAGTTATTCTGACGGGCTGATTTCTTTGCGCTTTCCTTAGGGGCTAAATGATATTAGTGAAGGCACCGGAACAGTATCCCAGCTGATGAGGCGGGTGCCCGCAGGCTACCAGGCATAGTCAAACAGTGATAGATGCACCTATTCTCCAGTCGGTGCTAGCTCTGCTGTAGCACAGTGTGGTTTGTATTCTGTGGAATAGTCACTGGTTCATTTTCATCACTCTTATAGGTGCGATGGTGACTAAAGAAGCACAACTGGCTATTCCAAATGGAGGAAGAACAGGGGAAATATCAGAAAATGTAATATATAATTGTGTGCTTGTCCAGATATATAAGTGTACACTTAGGAACACAGGCGCATTACTCATTTCAGCACTTTGGACAGCTCTGCAGGCAGTTGAACAAGTGCATTAGGATATATTCAAATAGTTTTGTGTAGCTCTCTTAAAACACCCTGGGCTTCATTTACTAAGACCTTTAGTGTGTGCAAAACTTTTTAGTACATGCAAACCCAATAACATGACCAATGATTGGTCCTGCTATTTGTTTTGCACCAATCACTGGTTGTGTTATTAGTTTTGCGTTTGCTAAAAGGTTTTGCTCACACTAAAGGTCTTAGTCAATCAGGCCCCATGTACTTAAGCACAGTATGCAATAATCAGAAAAAAGTATTTGTTTAGGAACAATAATACATTTTGTGACGGGCAAAATATTTTTTGGACAACAGGTTTCACTTTTTATCAAGGTAACAAACACTTCCAGCCTTCCAGGTAAAAATATTATAATTTTCATGGAAGTAATGCTGCAGAAATGATTGTTGCATAAATTAATGTTAGAAAAATTAAAAAAACGCATAACAAGATAAAGATGATAACTCATCGAAACATTTACAGGTGAACTGAATAAATTGTTTAAATCAATTTTAGATGCCCGTGCCTTCAACTTCAAATACTGCTACACAAAAAAAATTTTTTTTCCCGATAACAAGTCTTAATTATTTTTAATGAAGTGTTTCCTAGACATGATTCATTCTGAACCCACCCCTGAGGTTTCAATTCCAGAAGCAAAATAATCCTCGCTGTACATAGGTTTCACTAATGTAAAACTACTTGATATTTATTTTATGCCTTTACTCTATGGCTTTTCATTTGCATATTGTCTATTTTTTTACACTTGGCACAAAGATGGTTACCTCTGAAACAAGATGAGAGATCAGTGAGCTCATTACCCTGCTGTGTCCTCAATTTTACCTGTTTCTCTATGACTATGCTTTCTTTGTGGGGATGGAGATGGAGGCAGCCTCTGCTGGTTTCCACCATTCATTACATTACATTACATTACATTTATTTAGCAGACGCTTTTATCCAAAGCGACGTACAGTAAGTGCGTACAGAGACATCATCATCATTACAGAACAGACGAGGCAAAGCACATCCTTTGCATAATGTAGCAGCTATCCCTAGCAATGAACGTTGACTGTAGTTCACAGTAAGCTGTGGGCAAATCAGCAACACCACACTTCCATTCCAAATACTATTATAAACTATACTATTATAAACCATTCCAAATACTATTATAAACTATGCTATTATAAACCATTCCAAATACTATTATAAACTATACTATGATAAAACATTCCAAATACTATTATAAACTATAATAAACAGACAGGAAAACACAGGGAACTGGGAACAGGGAACTCCTCGATGTGTCCTCTCGATGGTTCTACTCTGTCACTCAAATACACAATATTGGTAATTATAAGCATACAGTATTATCATGCATGCAGGGGCGCCGCCAGGGATTTTGGGCCCCATGAAAAGATATATCACATTGGGCCCCACCACCACAGGCCTCGCCAACCCTGCACAATTGCTGTAACCACACACCTCCAGAACCCAATCGACCCATTCAAATAAACATAAATATTGTGCTTAAAATGTCAGTTTAACCTTAAATAAACGTATTATGGACAATAACTGTCCTTATATGTCATTTTAATGCGATATAAGGACTGTTTTTGTGGCTTTTAAACTCACATTTTCCCAACATTCGATCAATGAAGTAGGACTCTGAGGGCACCGAAAACAGATCAGCGCAGCCAATATTCTGTTCTATTCAGTAGTCTCGCGGTCATTATTTCAGTTGACTTGATCAACTGCCAGAATTCTGAAAGACTGTCAGGTCAATATTTTCGCTGGTCATTCGGTATATCCTGTTACGAACCAGAAACGGGACGAACCCAAGTGCAACGACCAGGAGACAGATTCACAAAGAGGGTGTTTAATAAATTAAGTGTTGGGGTAGTCCCAACACTGTACAAGAGGGGAAAAAACACGATATCACACAGGAACAGTATGTAGCCCGGGACGGGCTGCTCCAAGCCGGAGCTGGACTGGCAGGCCTGGAATGTTTCGTTCCCAAACCGGAACTGGACTGGACAGGAACTGGACCGGGAGGTCCACACCGGAATCTGGGTCTGGAACAGTTTTGTTCCAAACCGGAACTGGACTGGACTGGAACTGGACCGGAAGGTCCACACTGGAACACGGGTCTGGAACGGATTTGTTCCAAACCGGAACTGGACTGGACTGGAACTGGACCGGGAGGTCCACACTGGAACTGGGGTCTGGAACGGATTTGTTCCAAACCGGAACTGGACTGGACTGGAACTGGACTGGACTGGAACTGGACCGGGAGGTCCACACTGGAACAAGGGGTCTGGAACGGATTCGTTCCAAACCGGAACTGGACTGGACTGGAACTGGACCGGGAGGTCCACACTGGAACAATGGTCTGGAACGGATTTGTTCCAAACCGGAACTGGACTGGACAGGTAGGTGCGAGACTCACACCTGGACTGGAATTGCTGGGGAGCGGCTCACTACGGCAGGACAGGAACTGGACCGGATTGACTGCACCGGTACAGAACAAAAACAAAAGGTAGGGTTAGTGCAAGGGAAGGCACGGGAATGACCGGGAGGTTCTCACGGAGGTGCAGGGTTTGAGAGGGAGGTGGTTGGTGAAGCACGGCAGAGATGGGTTGTGTGGCGTAGCTGCGGTAGGTCCGGAAGGAGCTGACTGTCTCCAGAGCTCCAGGAGCCGGTGCCGAAGAACTCGTTGGCTTCTTCGGTCGGACAGGAACAACTGGAGGGTAGCCAGGTAGCAAGCTCTCCCGGAGCCTACACGAGCTGGAGGTGGAGGTACCGCAACACACACAACGATAACGGGGGGAAACGAACACTGCCACGGGTGAATGGGAGCTGGGTTAGATGGAGGAGAAGGGAAACAGGTTAGCTGCATGCACGACAAGAATTGACGGGGTGGTTAACTACCAGACTGTAGTTAGGAGCCGAACCCAAGCTGCACGGGGATAATATTCCCCGACCAAGCGAGTAGTTCTCTTTAACACGACCAGGAAAACAACGAGCATGAACACCGGGTGACGAACGTTAACGAACTGGCGCCGACTGGCAGCCAGCCGAAGGACTAAATAGTGAGGTTAATAATAGAACTAAACAAGGGACAGGTGTGGAAAATCAGCAGGAGTGATTACAAGACACCAGGTGAGGGAATGCATGCAACGAGGGGGGACGGAGTGAAAAGGCGGAAGTGAGACAACCAAACGAACAAGACAGGGAAGGAAACGCCCAGACCGCAGCAGCGGGGAAAACACGGACAAAAGGATCCAACATGACACGGAGGGAAAACAGGAAAATACAGAAAACGAACAGGAAGGGAGCGGAACATTACAGTACCCCCCCCCTCAACGTACGCCCCCTGGCGTACCTGGCGGCCTGGTCTTAAGAGGGAAGCGACTGTGGAAATCCTGGATCAATGATTGATCCAGGATGAGGCTCCTGTGGAGCCACGACCGCTCCTCAGGACCATACCCCTCCCAGTCCACGAGGTATTGAAAGCCCCGACCTTTACGGCGGATGTCGATGATGTGGTCCACCGTGTAGGCCGGGGCGTTGTCGATGACCCGGACGGGTGGAGGAGGGAGGGTAGGGGCACTGAGGGGGCTGGAGGCGACAGGCTTGATCTGTGACACATGAAAAACGGGGTAGACCTTGAGGGAGGAGGGGAGGGAGAGTTTAACAGAAACCGGGTTAATGAGACAAACAACAGGGAAGGGACCAATAAAACGGGGCCGAAGTTTTTTAGAGGAGGAGGGAAGGGAAATGTTGGAAGTAGAAAGCCAGACCTGCTGACCGGCTCTGTACTTAGGGGCTGCGGTCCTGTGCAGGTCTGCCAGACGTTGGGAACGGGCATTCGAGCGCAGGAGTGCGGTGCGTGCAAGTCTCCACACGCGTTTGCACTTGAGGATGTGGGATTTGACGGAGGGGACTGCTACCTCAGCCTCCTGGGCCGACAGGAGAGGAGGTTGGTAGCCTAATGAGCACTCGAACGGGGACAACCCTGTAGACGCACTCTTAAGAGAGTTATGGGCGTACTCTACCCAGGGAAGAAAACGGCTCCAGGAGGCGGGATTGCGTGCAGTGACGCACCGCAGGGCGGCCCCCAGGTCCTGGTTCGCCCTCTCTGCCTGGCCGTTAGACTGGGGATGAAAACCAGACGACAGACTGGCCGAGGCCCCCAGGGCTACACAGAACGCCTTCCACACCTGGGAGGAGAATTGGGGCCCACGGTCCGACACAATGTCGGATGGGATCCCGTGCAGCCTGACCACATGAGACACCAGGAGCTCCGCAGTTTCGAGGGCGGACGGGAGCTTAGGGAGGGGAACAAAGTGAACCGCCTTGGAGAACCGGTCCACAATTGTCAGAATGACGGAGTTGCCTTCTGACAATGGTAGACCGGTGACGAAGTCTACGCCAATGTGGCTCCAAGGACGGCCCGGAACAGGGAGGGGAAGGAGAAGACCAGAGGGAGGCTGGTGGGAAGCCTTGCTCCTGGCGCACACCGCGCAGGCCAGGACAAAAGCACGGGTATCCTCCTTGAGCGTGGGCCACCAAAAACTCCTCCTGACGAGGGTGGTCGTTCTGGCAACACCTGGGTGGCACGCCAGACAGGAGGCGTGAACCCACTCAAGGACCTGGGAGCGGACGGGGTTGGGAACAAACAGGGAGGAGTTAGGGTTACTACGGGGGTCAGGGTGGGAAGTCTGGGCGGACCTCACAATCTCCTCAATCCTCCACGAGACCGCAGCCACCATACAGGAAGCCGGTAGAATGGACTCGGGGTCAGCAGGACTGGAGGGAAGGGAAAAAACACGGGATAAGGCATCCGCCTTGATATTGCGGGAACCGGGGCGGTAGGACACAGAAAAATTGAATCGGGCAAAGAATAATGACCACCTCGCCTGTCTGGCATTAAGCCTCTTAGCAGATTTTAAATAAATGAGGTTTTGGTGGTCAGTTAAAACAATAAAGGGGTTACCTGCCCCCTCCAGCCAGTGGCGCCACTCCTCAAGAGCCAGCTTGATGGCCAGAAGCTCCCGATCCCCGACATCATAGTTCCGCTCGGCGGAGGACAGCCTCCGGGAGAAGAAAGCACAGGGATGGAGCTTGTTGTCCAAGGCGGCTCGTTGGGACAGAATGGCCCCCACGCCGGTGTCGGAGGCATCCACCTCAATCGTAAATTGGCGGGTAGGGTCAGGGTGACAAAGAATAGGGGCTGAGGAAAACCGAGTCTTAAGGCGTTCAAACGCGAGCTGAGCCTCGGAGTTCCAAAAAAAAGAAAAAGCAGTGGAGGTGAGTTTGGTTAGGGGAGCAGCAATGACACTGTAATTACGGATAAATCTACGGTAAAAATTGGCAAAACCAAGGAACTGTTGTAGGTGCTTACGAGAGGTGGGTTGGGGCCATTCTGTCACCGCCTTGATCTTGGCAGGATCCGCCCGGATGCTGCCCTCCTCGATGATGAAGCCGAGGAACGGGACTGAGGAGACGTGGAAGGAGCACTTCTCTGCTTTGACAAAGAGCTGGTTTTCCAGCAGACGCTGGAGAACCTCCCGGACATGGAGAATGTGCTCCTGAGGGGACTTAGAAAAAATCAAAATGTCATCGATATAAACAAACACAGTTTTCCCCAACAGGTCTCGCAGGACGTCATTTACCATGCCCTGAAAGACTGCCGGGGCGTTAGTAAGGCCGAAGGGAACCACTAGGTACTCGTAGTGGCCCAACGGGGTATTGAAGGCAGTCTTCCATTCATCCCCCTCCCGTATACGCACCAAGTGGTACGCATTACGGAGGTCGAGCTTTGTAAAAATGACGGCCTGCGAGAGGGGTTCAAATGCAGTATTAATAAGGGGAAGAGGATATTTGTTGCGGATGGTTATTTGGTTTAGCCCTCGGTAGTCGATGCAGGGCCGTAGTGAGCCGTCCTTTTTCCCCACAAAAAAGAACCCAGCACCAACAGGAGAAGAGGAGGGGCGGATGATGCCCGAGGCGAGGGACTCATGAATATACTCCTCCATGGAGAGTTTCTCCGGGCCCGACAGACTGTAGAGACGACCCGACGGGAGCTTGGCTCCTGCCAGCAGGTCGATACAACAATCGTAGGGTCGATGAGGAGGTAGGGACAGAGCGCGTGATTTGGAGAAGGTGAGGGAGAGGTCGTGATATTGCTTGGGGACGTTGGACAGATCGGGTTCGGGTAAGTTGGTGCTGGAATTCTTGGACCCCGGAGGGGGGAGAGCGGAACGGAGACAGCTAGCCAGGCAGTGGCTGCTCCACGCCAGGATACGACCGGCTTGCCAGTCGATATGAGGGTTGTGAAGGCGGAGCCAGGTCTGACCCAAAACTATGGGGGATTGTTGCGAATTAATGAGCAGAAGTTGAATACTCTCCCTATGATTGCCGGATAACACGAGCTGTACGGGAACGGTGGAGTGGGTGACTAACCCCAGACTTCTACCGTCTAACGCAAAGGCAGTGATGGGAGAGGGTAGTAGATCCGTGGGGATGCCGGCCCTCCTGGCGAAGGTGATGTCCATAAAGTTGGCGTCGGCCCCAGAGTCGATAAGGGCCGACGAAACTTCGGACTTGTCCCCCCAAAGGAGAGTGGCCTTGAAGACCAGGCGATTCTGAGCTGCATGGCAAGGTATGATTGGGCTCGTCAGTACGCCCAGTTTTACTGGCGAGCCTATTCTTTTGGGCGAATGGGGCATGAGGCGATCTGGTGGCCTGGTTTGCCACAGTAAAAACAAGATCTTGATCGCAGGCGACGTTGGCGCTCTTCGGCGTTGACCGCAACTCTGCCCAGTTGCATGGGCTCTTCCTCAGAGACACCAGACGCCGCCCTGGATCCAGAGGCAGAAGGGTGCGAGCGAGTGTGTTGTTGATGTTGATGCTGATGACCGGAGTTCCCCCCTCGCTCACGGGCCCGGATACGGAGTCGGTTGTCAATAGCGATGGCCAGGCTAATAAGGCAATTGAGTGACGTTGATTCCTCACGGGTGGCAAGTTGGTCCTTTAATTCCTCGCTAAGCGCCTGGCGGAAAGCCCCCTGAAGGGCGGTGTCATTCCATCCGGACTCCGCTGCGAGGGTACGGAATTGTATTGCCATTTCCGCGACACTGCGGCTTCCTTGACTGACCCGAAGTAGGCGTTGTGATGCGTCCCGCCCACAGGTAGGGTGATCGAACACTCGCCGCATCTCAGCAGTGAAGGCGGCGAAGTTGATGCAGAGCGCGGCTTGGCTGTCCCAAATGGATGTAGCCCACTCCAGGGCACCACCTCCCAAACTGCTCATAATGAAGGCGATCTTACATGGGTCGGAGGCGAAGGAGGAGGGCTGCATCCGGAATACAATGTCGCATTTCATCAAAAATTCGCGACACTTTCCCAATTCCCCGCGGTATAATTCTGGGTGTTGAACGCGGGGCTCACGGAGAGAAGTGGGCACAGAAGGATCCACCGGCGGGTCCGGCGCGGGCGGTGTAGGGCCCACAGGAATACGCGGAAGCGGCTGGTGAAGAGCTAGCTGTGCTACTTGCTCCGTGACGACCCTCAGCACCTCCAGCACGTCATCCAAACGTCGGCCCTGTTGGTCGCTGACCGCAGTTTGGCAGGAGAAGGCGTGGCGAATTTGCTCTAGGTCGGCTGGGTCCATGATTTTTGGCCAGTTCGTTCTGTTACGAACCAGAAACGGGACGAACCCAAGTGCAACGACCAGGAGACAGATTCACAAAGAGGGTGTTTAATAAATTAAGTGTTGGGGTAGTCCCAACACTGTACAAGAGGGGAAAAAACACGATATCACACAGGAACAGTATGTAGCCCGGGACGGGCTGCTCCAAGCCGGAGCTGGACTGGCAGGCCTGGAATGTTTCGTTCCCAAACCGGAACTGGACTGGACAGGAACTGGACCGGGAGGTCCACACCGGAATCTGGGTCTGGAACAGTTTTGTTCCAAACCGGAACTGGACTGGACTGGAACTGGACCGGAAGGTCCACACTGGAACACGGGTCTGGAACGGATTTGTTCCAAACCGGAACTGGACTGGACTGGAACTGGACCGGGAGGTCCACACTGGAACTGGGGTCTGGAACGGATTTGTTCCAAACCGGAACTGGACTGGACTGGAACTGGACTGGACTGGAACTGGACCGGGAGGTCCACACTGGAACAAGGGGTCTGGAACGGATTCGTTCCAAACCGGAACTGGACTGGACTGGAACTGGACCGGGAGGTCCACACTGGAACAATGGTCTGGAACGGATTTGTTCCAAACCGGAACTGGACTGGACAGGTAGGTGCGAGACTCACACCTGGACTGGAATTGCTGGGGAGCGGCTCACTACGGCAGGACAGGAACTGGACCGGATTGACTGCACCGGTACAGAACAAAAACAAAAGGTAGGGTTAGTGCAAGGGAAGGCACGGGAATGACCGGGAGGTTCTCACGGAGGTGCAGGGTTTGAGAGGGAGGTGGTTGGTGAAGCACGGCAGAGATGGGTTGTGTGGCGTAGCTGCGGTAGGTCCGGAAGGAGCTGACTGTCTCCAGAGCTCCAGGAGCCGGTGCCGAAGAACTCGTTGGCTTCTTCGGTCGGACAGGAACAACTGGAGGGTAGCCAGGTAGCAAGCTCTCCCGGAGCCTACACGAGCTGGAGGTGGAGGTACCGCAACACACACAACGATAACGGGGGGAAACGAACACTGCCACGGGTGAATGGGAGCTGGGTTAGATGGAGGAGAAGGGAAACAGGTTAGCTGCATGCACGACAAGAATTGACGGGGTGGTTAACTACCAGACTGTAGTTAGGAGCCGAACCCAAGCTGCACGGGGATAATATTCCCCGACCAAGCGAGTAGTTCTCTTTAACACGACCAGGAAAACAACGAGCATGAACACCGGGTGACGAACGTTAACGAACTGGCGCCGACTGGCAGCCAGCCGAAGGACTAAATAGTGAGGTTAATAATAGAACTAAACAAGGGACAGGTGTGGAAAATCAGCAGGAGTGATTACAAGACACCAGGTGAGGGAATGCATGCAACGAGGGGGGACGGAGTGAAAAGGCGGAAGTGAGACAACCAAACGAACAAGACAGGGAAGGAAACGCCCAGACCGCAGCAGCGGGGAAAACACGGACAAAAGGATCCAACATGACACGGAGGGAAAACAGGAAAATACAGAAAACGAACAGGAAGGGAGCGGAACATTACAGTACCCCCCCCTCAACGTACGCCCCCTGGCGTACCTGGCGGCCTGGTCTTAAGAGGGAAGCGACTGTGGAAATCCTGGATCAATGATTGATCCAGGATGAGGCTCCTGTGGAGCCACGACCGCTCCTCAGGACCATACCCCTCCCAGTCCACGAGGTATTGAAAGCCCCGACCTTTACGGCGGATGTCGATGATGTGGTCCACCGTGTAGGCCGGGGCGTTGTCGATGACCCGGACGGGTGGAGGAGGGAGGGTAGGGGCACTGAGGGGGCTGGAGGCGACAGGCTTGATCTGTGACACATGAAAAACGGGGTAGACCTTGAGGGAGGAGGGGAGGGAGAGTTTAACAGAAACCGGGTTAATGAGACAAACAACAGGGAAGGGACCAATAAAACGGGGCCGAAGTTTTTTAGAGGAGGAGGGAAGGGAAATGTTGGAAGTAGAAAGCCAGACCTGCTGACCGGCTCTGTACTTAGGGGCTGCGGTCCTGTGCAGGTCCGCCAGACGTTGGGAACGGGCATTCGAGCGCAGGAGTGCGGTGCGTGCAAGTCTCCACACGCGTTTGCACTTGAGGATGTGGGATTTGACGGAGGGGACTGCTACCTCAGCCTCCTGGGCCGACAGGAGAGGAGGTTGGTAGCCTAATGAGCACTCGAACGGGGACAACCCTGTAGACGCACTCTTAAGAGAGTTATGGGCGTACTCTACCCAGGGAAGAAAACGGCT
Organism: Synaphobranchus kaupii; assembly: GCA_029718625.1. Lineage (NCBI taxonomy): Eukaryota > Metazoa > Chordata > Actinopteri > Anguilliformes > Synaphobranchidae > Synaphobranchus > Synaphobranchus kaupii. The sequence continues at coordinate 9,891,029 of CM056395.1, forward strand.
CCAGGAGGCGGGATTGCGTGCAGTGACGCACCGCAGGGCGGCCCCCAGGTCCTGGTTCGCCCTCTCTGCCTGGCCGTTAGACTGGGGATGAAAACCAGACGACAGACTGGCCGAGGCCCCCAGGGCTACACAGAACGCCTTCCACACCTGGGAGGAGAATTGGGGCCCACGGTCCGACACAATGTCGGATGGGATCCCGTGCAGCCTGACCACATGAGACACCAGGAGCTCCGCAGTTTCGAGGGCGGACGGGAGCTTAGGGAGGGGAACAAAGTGAACCGCCTTGGAGAACCGGTCCACAATTGTCAGAATGACGGAGTTGCCTTCTGACAATGGTAGACCGGTGACGAAGTCTACGCCAATGTGGCTCCAAGGACGGCCCGGAACAGGGAGGGGAAGGAGAAGACCAGAGGGAGGCTGGTGGGAAGCCTTGCTCCTGGCGCACACCGCGCAGGCCAGGACAAAAGCACGGGTATCCTCCTTGAGCGTGGGCCACCAAAAACTCCTCCTGACGAGGGTGGTCGTTCTGGCAACACCTGGGTGGCACGCCAGACAGGAGGCGTGAACCCACTCAAGGACCTGGGAGCGGACGGGGTTGGGAACAAACAGGGAGGAGTTAGGGTTACTACGGGGGTCAGGGTGGGAAGTCTGGGCGGACCTCACAATCTCCTCAATCCTCCACGAGACCGCAGCCACCATACAGGAAGCCGGTAGAATGGACTCGGGGTCAGCAGGACTGGAGGGAAGGGAAAAAACACGGGATAAGGCATCCGCCTTGATATTGCGGGAACCGGGGCGGTAGGACACAGAAAAATTGAATCGGGCAAAGAATAATGACCACCTCGCCTGTCTGGCATTAAGCCTCTTAGCAGATTTTAAATAAATGAGGTTTTGGTGGTCAGTTAAAACAATAAAGGGGTTACCTGCCCCCTCCAGCCAGTGGCGCCACTCCTCAAGAGCCAGCTTGATGGCCAGAAGCTCCCGATCCCCGACATCATAGTTCCGCTCGGCGGAGGACAGCCTCCGGGAGAAGAAAGCACAGGGATGGAGCTTGTTGTCCAAGGCGGCTCGTTGGGACAGAATGGCCCCCACGCCGGTGTCGGAGGCATCCACCTCAATCGTAAATTGGCGGGTAGGGTCAGGGTGACAAAGAATAGGGGCTGAGGAAAACCGAGTCTTAAGGCGTTCAAACGCGAGCTGAGCCTCGGAGTTCCAAAAAAAAGAAAAAGCAGTGGAGGTGAGTTTGGTTAGGGGAGCAGCAATGACACTGTAATTACGGATAAATCTACGGTAAAAATTGGCAAAACCAAGGAACTGTTGTAGGTGCTTACGAGAGGTGGGTTGGGGCCATTCTGTCACCGCCTTGATCTTGGCAGGATCCGCCCGGATGCTGCCCTCCTCGATGATGAAGCCGAGGAACGGGACTGAGGAGACGTGGAAGGAGCACTTCTCTGCTTTGACAAAGAGCTGGTTTTCCAGCAGACGCTGGAGAACCTCCCGGACATGGAGAATGTGCTCCTGAGGGGACTTAGAAAAAATCAAAATGTCATCGATATAAACAAACACAGTTTTCCCCAACAGGTCTCGCAGGACGTCATTTACCATGCCCTGAAAGACTGCCGGGGCGTTAGTAAGGCCGAAGGGAACCACTAGGTACTCGTAGTGGCCCAACGGGGTATTGAAGGCAGTCTTCCATTCATCCCCCTCCCGTATACGCACCAAGTGGTACGCATTACGGAGGTCGAGCTTTGTAAAAATGACGGCCTGCGAGAGGGGTTCAAATGCAGTATTAATAAGGGGAAGAGGATATTTGTTGCGGATGGTTATTTGGTTTAGCCCTCGGTAGTCGATGCAGGGCCGTAGTGAGCCGTCCTTTTTCCCCACAAAAAAGAACCCAGCACCAACAGGAGAAGAGGAGGGGCGGATGATGCCCGAGGCGAGGGACTCATGAATATACTCCTCCATGGAGAGTTTCTCCGGGCCCGACAGACTGTAGAGACGACCCGACGGGAGCTTGGCTCCTGCCAGCAGGTCGATACAACAATCGTAGGGTCGATGAGGAGGTAGGGACAGAGCGCGTGATTTGGAGAAGGTGAGGGAGAGGTCGTGATATTGCTTGGGGACGTTGGACAGATCGGGTTCGGGTAAGTTGGTGCTGGAATTCTTGGACCCCGGAGGGGGGAGAGCGGAACGGAGACAGCTAGCCAGGCAGTGGCTGCTCCACGCCAGGATACGACCGGCTTGCCAGTCGATATGAGGGTTGTGAAGGCGGAGCCAGGTCTGACCCAAAACTATGGGGGATTGTTGCGAATTAATGAGCAGAAGTTGAATACTCTCCCTATGATTGCCGGATAACACGAGCTGTACGGGAACGGTGGAGTGGGTGACTAACCCCAGACTTCTACCGTCTAACGCAAAGGCAGTGATGGGAGAGGGTAGTAGATCCGTGGGGATGCCGGCCCTCCTGGCGAAGGTGATGTCCATAAAGTTGGCGTCGGCCCCAGAGTCGATAAGGGCCGACGAAACTTCGGACTTGTCCCCCCAAAGGAGAGTGGCCTTGAAGACCAGGCGATTCTGAGCTGCATGGCAAGGTATGATTGGGCTCGTCAGTACGCCCAGTTTTACTGGCGAGCCTATTCTTTTGGGCGAATGGGGCATGAGGCGATCTGGTGGCCTGGTTTGCCACAGTAAAAACAAGATCTTGATCGCAGGCGACGTTGGCGCTCTTCGGCGTTGACCGCAACTCTGCCCAGTTGCATGGGCTCTTCCTCAGAGACACCAGACGCCGCCCTGGATCCAGAGGCAGAAGGGTGCGAGCGAGTGTGTTGTTGATGTTGATGCTGATGACCGGAGTTCCCCCCTCGCTCACGGGCCCGGATACGGAGTCGGTTGTCAATAGCGATGGCCAGGCTAATAAGGCAATTGAGTGACGTTGATTCCTCACGGGTGGCAAGTTGGTCCTTTAATTCCTCGCTAAGCGCCTGGCGGAAAGCCCCCTGAAGGGCGGTGTCATTCCATCCGGACTCCGCTGCGAGGGTACGGAATTGTATTGCCATTTCCGCGACACTGCGGCTTCCTTGACTGACCCGAAGTAGGCGTTGTGATGCGTCCCGCCCACAGGTAGGGTGATCGAACACTCGCCGCATCTCAGCAGTGAAGGCGGCGAAGTTGATGCAGAGCGCGGCTTGGCTGTCCCAAATGGATGTAGCCCACTCCAGGGCACCACCTCCCAAACTGCTCATAATGAAGGCGATCTTACATGGGTCGGAGGCGAAGGAGGAGGGCTGCATCCGGAATACAATGTCGCATTTCATCAAAAATTCGCGACACTTTCCCAATTCCCCGCGGTATAATTCTGGGTGTTGAACGCGGGGCTCACGGAGAGAAGTGGGCACAGAAGGATCCACCGGCGGGTCCGGCGCGGGCGGTGTAGGGCCCACAGGAATACGCGGAAGCGGCTGGTGAAGAGCTAGCTGTGCTACTTGCTCCGTGACGACCCTCAGCACCTCCAGCACGTCATCCAAACGTCGGCCCTGTTGGTCGCTGACCGCAGTTTGGCAGGAGAAGGCGTGGCGAATTTGCTCTAGGTCGGCTGGGTCCATGATTTTTGGCCAGTTCGTTCTGTTACGAACCAGAAACGGGACGAACCCAAGTGCAACGACCAGGAGACAGATTCACAAAGAGGGTGTTTAATAAATTAAGTGTTGGGGTAGTCCCAACACTGTACAAGAGGGGAAAAAACACGATATCACACAGGAACAGTATGTAGCCCGGGACGGGCTGCTCCAAGCCGGAGCTGGACTGGCAGGCCTGGAATGTTTCGTTCCCAAACCGGAACTGGACTGGACAGGAACTGGACCGGGAGGTCCACACCGGAATCTGGGTCTGGAACAGTTTTGTTCCAAACCGGAACTGGACTGGACTGGAACTGGACCGGAAGGTCCACACTGGAACACGGGTCTGGAACGGATTTGTTCCAAACCGGAACTGGACTGGACTGGAACTGGACCGGGAGGTCCACACTGGAACTGGGGTCTGGAACGGATTTGTTCCAAACCGGAACTGGACTGGACTGGAACTGGACTGGACTGGAACTGGACCGGGAGGTCCACACTGGAACAAGGGGTCTGGAACGGATTCGTTCCAAACCGGAACTGGACTGGACTGGAACTGGACCGGGAGGTCCACACTGGAACAATGGTCTGGAACGGATTTGTTCCAAACCGGAACTGGACTGGACAGGTAGGTGCGAGACTCACACCTGGACTGGAATTGCTGGGGAGCGGCTCACTACGGCAGGACAGGAACTGGACCGGATTGACTGCACCGGTACAGAACAAAAACAAAAGGTAGGGTTAGTGCAAGGGAAGGCACGGGAATGACCGGGAGGTTCTCACGGAGGTGCAGGGTTTGAGAGGGAGGTGGTTGGTGAAGCACGGCAGAGATGGGTTGTGTGGCGTAGCTGCGGTAGGTCCGGAAGGAGCTGACTGTCTCCAGAGCTCCAGGAGCCGGTGCCGAAGAACTCGTTGGCTTCTTCGGTCGGACAGGAACAACTGGAGGGTAGCCAGGTAGCAAGCTCTCCCGGAGCCTACACGAGCTGGAGGTGGAGGTACCGCAACACACACAACGATAACGGGGGGAAACGAACACTGCCACGGGTGAATGGGAGCTGGGTTAGATGGAGGAGAAGGGAAACAGGTTAGCTGCATGCACGACAAGAATTGACGGGGTGGTTAACTACCAGACTGTAGTTAGGAGCCGAACCCAAGCTGCACGGGGATAATATTCCCCGACCAAGCGAGTAGTTCTCTTTAACACGACCAGGAAAACAACGAGCATGAACACCGGGTGACGAACGTTAACGAACTGGCGCCGACTGGCAGCCAGCCGAAGGACTAAATAGTGAGGTTAATAATAGAACTAAACAAGGGACAGGTGTGGAAAATCAGCAGGAGTGATTACAAGACACCAGGTGAGGGAATGCATGCAACGAGGGGGGACGGAGTGAAAAGGCGGAAGTGAGACAACCAAACGAACAAGACAGGGAAGGAAACGCCCAGACCGCAGCAGCGGGGAAAACACGGACAAAAGGATCCAACATGACACGGAGGGAAAACAGGAAAATACAGAAAACGAACAGGAAGGGAGCGGAACATTACATATCCCACCTTATAAGTCAAAAGGTTTAACCCTTGTGTGGTGTTCGTGTTTTTGGTGGACCCACAACATTATTGGGTTTTTAAAACAATAAAGCCATAACAAGTTACGTAAAAATACTTCACAGATATTGACTTTATCTCAATTACAAGCAATATAGACAGCATATATGGTTAATATTGACCATTTACCTCTGCTAGATCACATTTATCAATAAAAGTGATATTTGGTTTTTGTGATAAAATGTGATTTTTGTGTTCTTTTACATGTTCATCACAGAAAATGAGCCAAGGCCAATGAGTCTCAGGTTGAAAAAATTATGAATTGTATCATTTTTCTTTTAGTAAACATTGAATACAGGTCCCACAGACCCAAACACCACACAAGGGTTAAACAGATTTTGAATATTGACATGTCAGGCTCCAATCACATTTAGTATGACGAGCGTGCCCTAACAATTAATTAGCAAATAACAATGCTGAATACTTCTTTCTTTTCTCTCTCCTGTCTTTCTTTTCTTTCTTTTTGTTTTTGGAAGCCAGACATGATGCTCCACCGGCACTCCTCACTCACAATTTTTCACTGCTAGGCTAACAACTTAAGTACCGTTCTGGTTTGGGGCAGGACCGAACCATTTCGTGTAAATAGAGGGGGGGGGGGGGCAATACAGAGGCTCTCTGGATGTTTACTTTTTGCCAAAAACAAGAAAAGAAAAAGAACCCGTTAGTTGTATTAGTACATTGTAAATAAAATATTCTATTAATGATGATAGGTTAATAATTTAATAGTGAAAGAAATGTCAGTCAGGGGCCCTTAGAATCATCCTAACCTTTTCCCCCCTTACGGCGCCCCTGCATGCATTCTCCCACATGTGTGGTATAGCTTGGTTTTGCAAAGAACTTCCCATTTCTTTTTTTGTCATGGTTTTGCAGCCTGCTGTTTCTTTTCTGTGGGTGTTGCCACGTGGGGCCGCGAGAGGGTGCTCCTGTTTTTTTTTCTGCCTTCCGTTATTGGTTTCAGGTGTTTTGCTGGCTACTTAAGCTCAGCGCCTTCTTTGTTCTGTGCTTTTGTGTAAGCTTTGTTTATGCACAGGCCGGTAATTTCAGTACAGGTCTTGAAGACTGCTTATCTTATCTGTCTTTTAAGATGCGCAGGAACTTCATTAGCTTTGAGTTATAGGTTTAATCTCCAGGACTTTCCTATTTTCTTTCTGTAGCTAGTTCTTTCTTCGGTTTTCTTTCAGTCCTCTTTGAGGCTGTAACCTTTGTTAACTTTTTTCTCCTTTTCCTCCTCATTTTAGCTCATTTGTATTTCATTGAGCTGGAGGTTTTTCCTTCTGTCTACTCTGCTCGATTCTACGAGTTAGTATTCTTTTCTGGGTTGTTTTCTGTTGGCTTATACACCGGGGGTTATTCCCTGTTTTTGTTTATTTCCTCCCTCTTCTTGTGGTTATTCCACGTTGTGGGTAGCTTTTAGATCCCCACCATGGTCGCGTCTAGTTCTCCGACCTCTTCCCCTCCCTCACAGTAAACAAAAGCCATAATGGAGGTACCAGCTCCCTGAGTAGGGACAAGCCTATGCAGGTGGATAGCTCGTCACTACATGACACTCAGGAATCCAGACCACGCGGGGAATGGTGTTGTTATTGCAGACGCAGGGGACACACTAAGGCTGACTGCCTGAAGTTAGTGGGAAACGGGGGGTCTCGCTACTGGAATGAAAGACACTAGCGAGACATAATAATACAGTCTTTTGTACCCTTTTGCCAGTTCAATTGCGGTGGAATCAGCGCTCGGTTAACATTGACACATTTATTGATTCTGGAGCGGTAGAGTGCTTTGTGGAGGTCATTCAGAATGCATTAAGGTATTCCTGGTCGACTCCCCAGCCTATCCTCTCATCTTAGGGCACTCCTGTTTGGTCCAGCACAATCCGCATGTCCATTGGGGTGAGAATAAAAGCACCATCCATCAATGGGGGCCCTAATGTGCACTGCATTGTCTGCTGACGTCATCACCTACTCCTGGCTGTTGTGGGTTCGAATCTGAGACTAGTTCGGTCAGCGACGATGAGGAAATGGATTGTCCGGCCGATCTAGTTAGGTCTTCTCCATCCTCAGAGATCCGGGAGGTGAGTTTGGCCAGGGACTCGCTGGCTGATGAGAATTCTCTTTGGGACGAATTCTCCATGGACGAGTTCTCAGATTCGGAAGTCCTGTTTGAATCCACGCCTCATTCCCCCTCAAGTTTGGTTATTACTAGAGTGGTGGGGGCGTTCGATTTCCCCTTGCTAGCTAATGTACCCAGTGATTATGCAGATCTCGTGGAAGTTTTCAGTAAACAGCGAGCCACCTCATTGCCACCTCATCGCCCCTATGACTGTACTATTAACCTACATCCTGGCACAGTACCTCCTAGGGGTTCTCTGTACTCTTTGTCGGCTCTCGAAAGTGCCGCGATGAAGAAATACATTGAGGAGGCTCTGGCTAATGGCTTCATCAGACCTCACCGGCTGTCTGGTTTATTTTTCATAGAAAAAAAAGGACAGTGGTTGAGACCCTGTATTGATTATAGAGTTAAATAATATCACGGTAAAGAACCGTTACCCACTGCCACTTATGAATTCCGGATTTGAATGTCTCCAGGGGGCGTCTGTGTTTTCCAAACTTGACCTCCGTAATGCTTATAATTTAGTGCGTATGCGCGAGGGAGATGATTGGAAGACAGCCTTTAATACTCATAGCGGACACTACGAGTACCTAGTCATGCCATCCGGGCTCGTACGTCCTTTGCCCGTCCCGAGTTGACCATGGATCCACATAGGTCTTGATTTTGTGACCGGTCTGCCACCATCTGACGGGAACACAGTGATCCTGGTTATTGTGGACCGGTTCTCGAAAGCTGCCCATTTCATTCCACTGCCTAAACTGCCTTCAGCCCCGGAGACCGTGCAGTTGGTAATCAACCACGTTTTCTGAGTTCATGGTCTTCCCCAGGACATAGTTTCTGATCGTGAGCCCCAATTTATCTCCAGATTTTGGCAGGCTTTCTGCTCGCTTTTAGGAGCATCTGTTAGTCTCTCATCCGGGTTTCATCCAGAGACTAATGGGAAGACTGAGCGCACCAACCAGTCTATGGAGAGTATCCTCCACTGTCTGGCTTCTGCGAACCCTACTACATGGAGTAGACATCTTGCGTGGGTGGAATACGCACACAACACGTTGCGTAATGCGTCCACGGGTCTCTCCTCATTCGAGGCTCAAGTCGGTTACCAGCCTCCCTTGTTCCCTGAACTGGAAGGGGACATAGGGGTGCCGTCTGCCGAACTCTTCATTCAACGGTGTCATGCCACCTGGAGGAGAGTTCGGGCTTCCCTTCTGCGCGCCGTGGCCAATCAGAAGAGGCTTGCCAACAGGTGTCGCCATCCGGCACCTTCCTATCATGTGAGTAAACGGGTGTGGCTTTCTACATGGGACCTCCCATTCTGAGTTGAGTCTCGTAAGCTCGCCACAATTTATAGGACCTTTTAAAATAATCCGGAAGATCAAGCCGGTCACGGTTCACCTTCAGCTTCACCCAACGTTTCACGTCTCTTGCCTTAAGCCAGTGCTCATTAGCCCGTTAGCCTTTTGATGAGGCTCTACCTCCGCCTTTAACTCATCGAGGGCCAGCCGGCGTACACTGTTCGTTGAAATAGGCTAGTAGGCAAGTGGGACGTGGGGTGCAATACCTTGTGGATTGGGAGGGCTATGGTCCGGAAGAGCGCTGTTGGTTTCCTTCTAGGAACATTTTAGATCCGGAACTCATAAAGGACTTTCGCAAACGTGGTTCGGAAGGACCTTCTGGGGCCACTCCTTAGAGGGGGGGGGTCCTGTCATGGTTTTGCAGCCGGCTGTTTCTTTTCTGCGGGTGTTGCCAATCGGGGCCACGAGAGGGCACTCCTGTTGTTTTTTCCGCCTTCTGTGACTAATCATGGTTATTGGTTTCAGGTGTTTTGCTGGCTACTTAAGCTCAGCACCTTCTTTGTTCTGTGGTTTTGTGTAAGATTTGTTTATGCACAGGCCGGTAATTTCAGTACAGGTCTTGAAGACTGCTTATCTTATCTGTCTTTTAAGATGCGCAGGAACTTCATTAGCTTTGAGTTATAGGTTTAATCTCCAGGACTTTCCTATTTTCTTTCTGTAGCTAGTTCTTTCTTCGGTTTTCTTTCAGTCCTCTTTGAGGCTGTAACCTTTGTTACTTACTTTATTAACCTTTTCTCCTTTTCCTCCTCATTTTAGCTCATTTGTATTTCATTGAGCTGGAGATTTTTCCTTTTGTCTACTCTGCTGCTTTCCTTTTACTCTACTGCTTGATTCTATGAGTCAGTATTCGCCATCTTTTCTGGGTTGTTTTCTGTTGGCTTATATGCCGGGGGTTATTCCCTGTTTTTGCTTATTCCCTCCCTCTACTTGCAGTTATTCCACGTTGTAGGTAGCTTTTGGATCCCCTCTTCCCCTCCCTCACACATTTATGGTCGAAATGGGTCTGGACTTCACTGGACCAGAAAGCCATAGGTTCTAATTCAAAGTGGTTGGGCCACTTTTATATTTAACCTCCAGTTGCTCCAGTGGATCTGCACCATCTCTATTAATGGACTGTATGGGAACGGTAATGCGCAGATCCGTATGGATAAGATTTATGAAAAAAAGCATTGCAATAATTTCAAGAATGTAAATAAGGCCTTCTCTTGGAGACATAATTCTGACCAGCGTCTCCTCTCTGGCAGGTTTGGGTTGTTTTTTATCTACAGTAGTCTATGTCACGGCAGTTCTGTGTCCTCACTCAAAACTGAGCCAATTTCCTGTCCTGACAGTGTGAAGTCATGACCTCTCGTGCTCCTGTTCGCTGAGCCAGAGATCCTGTAAAACTAATTTCCTGCTCGGATCATGGCAGAGAGAACTCGGCGGCAGACTTTTGTGGATCTTTTCCTTGGCTGCCCACCTGAGATTCTGACCGGCGAGATTCATCCCTAAAGCTTGCGAGAGGGAAATCAAAACAAGAATAAACAACAGTTGAGAGTTCAACACCAAATAATGCCTTCCCTCATATTCAAAAAGGGTTCCTGCATTAGATTATTTATGGTAAATTAATAGCAGTAACCTCAAAAACAGGGTGCAGAGGAACACATTAAGGCTATGCAGCTAAAAATGGCTCAATTTAATGTTTTTTTTCCTATGTGACACAAATTGATGTTTTTAGAACAGCGCGAACAGCAAAAAATACTATATGGAGTCGCATCTTTTCAGTTCCGATTTGTGCTACATGTTCATGTGGAAATAAATTGGATATGTAGCCCTGCGCCTCACATGCAACTCCTGTGTGGACACTCAAATCTTAATTGCTCGCATCACACGTGCATTTAGCACACCGGTGTACGGCAGTGGGGTGGGGCATACCCTACATCAAAGACAGGATCGGTACAGAATGGCATCCCCCGCCCAACCGGAGGCACACCGGCAAAGTGATTTACACGTCACTTGCCACACGACAGGTTAATGCTCTCATAATTCTGCTTTGGCAGCACTGTTGGGTTGCTTTCAAAAATGAATAAGAATAGTCGGTCTGAAAGATCGGACCTGTGCAAAAAATCGGAATTCAGCATTGAGGTCTGCAGTCTGAACGTAGTCTGAGATGAATCACGCTGGACATAAAACATCAGCGAATGCATATTCATGAGGGACACGGTGTGTAAAATGTAGCCAGAATATTAATCTGTGCGTTATCATGCCCCCCCTTAATTAAAGAATTATGTGACGTTGGGTGAAATGATATCTAATAATTTTTCGTTGAACCCAGCAGTATATCTTTCGGCACACATGGCACAGAGGGAAGTGTGAACATTCAGGAACCTCTCCTCGCTCCACGTTTAACGACAGCGCCATGTGTTTCCGCCCTGTAGTTAGGTGCTGTTTTGCGTCGCGCCATAAGAAAATATTTTCTCATTCGTTTGCCACGTTGGACAACTTGTCTCATCCGGAAGGAGGAAACCGTGCGTTTCAGAACACACTGGCACCCGGACTGATCCTATGAGCTATATCTGTCTGAAAGACAACATACAGCAGTCACAGCAACATAAGCAGTTGTAATAAATTAGAATAACTCGACAAGCATAAAGAGATTACACTCATTGGGGGGCCAGTTCCATCTACTGCAAACTGTTTAGCCACAGGGATGAAAATAATAACAATACTAATAATAATAATTATTATTATTATTATTATGGGCAGTTCTATTTTTTGGCTTACTTACATAAGATCCTTTGTTTTGCCAGGACTTAAAAATTGTTACGTTTGGCTGTCATATCTCTCACAAGCTAAAGACCTTTAATTCAAGCAGAGATAATATGTACATGTCTCAGCTTTTTCATGGCTCTCACTCACACACACACACACACACACATGCATGCATGTCCTAAGCTGAACTTGTCCTGCTCTGCTGCAGAGGCTGTCAGACAAATTGGGTCAGTCAGTCTGTGATGTAACAGAGAGGCAGAAGCCAGCTGATTGGCTGGAACTGTGGGGACAGGGGGATTAGAGTAAAAACCCCATGCAGAATCTGTGAATGTACACTTTTCATTTGCATACGAGAGGCACCTCTTTGTTAGAAACAATAACGGAATCTGGCCTGCTTTAATTGGTTTGCTGATGAGCCTTGTGACATTAGCTACGCGAGTACTCCTCTCTGGAGTGCAGCACATATGCTACAGTACACAATCCCCCACCCCACCCCACCCCCCTTGCCCCAAGCAAACAGAGGCTGCTGTAGAGCAGGGGCTTTTAAGTCAGGGTTGGGACCCAGAACTGGGTCAAGAGCTGCCATTTACAGGGTCGTGTTAGGATAAACTTGCATTACGTGAAATACATTCATTTGTGTATAAAAAGACACTGACCATACATGGAGCATTTGTAATGAAATTAGGCTAAATTGTCCTATTACAATCTCTGGCTGCCAACAAACATGATTACATGCACATCATAATTCCCACAAGCCCATATATGGCACTTCTGGGGTACAAATCCTGATTAACACTGATCCTGGAATAAAGCATTTCAATGTCATTCAATATTTCCAAAACATGAAAATGTTTATAATTAACTTACAGCATATATCACTTCAATGGAAACGCATTCTGAATCATACATCAATATCCAGTGGATAATATTAGTGTGAGCAGTTTACTGCTTATTGCTGTGAGCAGCATATGACTAAATATGAAATTACTCATCCACTGTTCACACGAGGAAAAAATCACCCAAAAATAAAAAAAAATGGTGTTTTACTATCTGCGGAGGATGGTAAAAAAAATTGACTCACGCTCCAGGTTTATTGCAATCTCTTTATCTATAATGCATGTGATATGTTGATGACATGCTTGAAGGGAATTTCATTACAATCCCAAATCAGAAGACCAGTTTTGTAAAATGAATGAATTCCAAATGTTTGATATAAAGCTTATGAATTATGTGAGGAATTAAACTATGAATTAAGCTATATGCATTATATGTATATCACCACCACGATAATGACACATGCGTTTAACGATGTAGGGTGTTTTTAACAAGACCTTCTCAGATCTATGGCCGAAGGTTTAATGGCTAACTGGGTCATTGAATAAAATTATTTCTACGGAAAACAACACTGAAAATCTTACATCCTTCCTTTACTTAAACCAGCGTGGACTCTTCTTGCACACAGTTAGCAGTCATGCTGCACTACAGTCTTGTGTGGTTTCACACTTATTGAGATTTAGGATCCACTTTCCACTTTTATTTTTCGTTTTCATATATGGGATTTGATTTGGACCAACAGTGGCCAGAGCAGGGAGGATCTGGACCCTGAACAGGCAGCCTGTCCACATCAGACAGGACCTCTCCTCTGATTGGATCATCCTGAGATGACTCATCCCATACTGTCACCTCTGGCTTGCTCACAGCAGGTTACTGAAGGTTCCGCAGACTCTAGCAGAGGGGTACTCAAATCAGGCCCCAGGGCCTGTAGTTTTTCATTCCTCCCCTCAAACCTGAGGCACCAGATGAGTGTAATCTGTCCAGTCAGTGACATTATTGGACTATGGACTATCAGGCGGAAGAAATAACTAGCCGTACTACTGATCTAGAGGGCCAGATTTGGCTAGCCCTGCTCTAGCTTCTCCACACTCTATATGAACTGCCGACGTCTTTCACCAGTGAAAACCTACCTCATCAACCGCGCTTTATCTGGATTGTTTCTCCCATCTTGGTCGGCCTCTTTTTCTTTCCATTTTCTTTGTCATTTTGTTTGATTTTGCGCGTTTGCAAAGCACTCCATGACAGTTCCATTGCAAGCATACCACATAAAAAAAAACAATTGATTTGATGATACGCAGAATCATTCCTGAGGAAAAAAAATACACTCCCTACTTCTAGGCCGAGCCGTGTTGCCACATGGCTTGTGAAGAGGGAAGGCTATGATCGTTTGCACGAAAAAAAGTTGATGTTACACATCAAGTGCTGACGTGAGTGTGATGATTAATTTTACAGGGAACATTCTCAGACATGTCAGTGGTAATTAATAAGGGCTGTTGCATAATGAGCCATACTGTGTGTCAGGGTGGGTGGCATCTTATTGGCCCTTGCTCGCAATCACACCTATGAGTTGAGATCATCTTTGGCCTGAACCAAGTAAACATTTTTAACCCAGCATAACTTGGGCTAGCGCCTGGCAGTTTCGAATTGTAGCCTTTTGTCAAGCGAGCTATCCGAGATCTAAGAGAGGCGGAAGCTTCATGTTTTTAATAATAAAGTAAACAAGTTTTGCACCTTTCTTTTTATCGACATGCAGTTCAATTTTTTTCAACATGTTGTTCAGCTCGGTTACCTTAGCACAAACGTTTCCTTCAGCTTTTGTAAAAAAAGAAAATCAAGTTAGTGTCCTCAAAAAATAAAAACAATGCTGGCTTGAATGTAAAATTTCACAGACAATTGACTGGATTCTATTACATTTGTCCATTTAGGCCAGCGATTACCAATAAAGGCCCTTGTTATTTCCATAATAAGGTGGGCTGAATGTCTGGTGAAAGGGGTAAAAATGGCCGTTGAGTAACTCTCTCTGACAGCCACACCGGCTTATATTTTCATTCATTTAGCTGAGTGACGCAGCATGATTAATCTCCCAGATTGTAAGCAATTATTGTTGGAATAATTGAAAATGGTACATTTGTTGTAATTATATGGAAAACTACAATATTAATGAAACAACAGCGCAATGGATAGACAGCTATTAAAAAGTTTGTTTACGTAGGTACACACACGCACGCGCACACACTTCTGTGACGGCAGTTTTACAGTAATTATTTCAAAAAGATAAACAAACTGTTCCAGGGAAATAAAAGTAATCCTTGACCCAGACAGTTTTAAACCTCCGACCTCATTTTAATATGGAGGTGCTCTCAGTAGAACTCATAATACAATTGTTCAGCTGATGTACACCAGTGAGACAAGTCGGAGCTTGTAAGGATATACAGCTGCCATTAGGCGATGGAAGATGCCAGGAGCCACAGTGGACAGTAGCTACCAATGTTTGACCAGTCAGTAGATTCATACGGTATATACACTTTGTCATGAAGAACATTAATCGATTGTTCATGGGAGAGCTCAGAAAAAAATGCATAGGGTTCTATCAGCAAACAGTATCCCACATGACAGCATTGTTTTTAATTACATGTCCATTTTAAGTCATTTGTGGTGTTTTATGTGTTCTGTAGTAAAAAGACACGCAAAGTGTATCCCCATATTAATAACTAATTTATTACAAAATGTAGAGCCCTATAAGTCTTAAGTTTTCAAAATCATATTGGCTCCAATAAATAACTCATACAAGATGGTAGTCTTCATTTTCAGCTGCTTTATTTGACAAGTGATCATTAATTACGTGGAGCGTTACTTTATGTTACTGCACTGCTTGATTTCTTACAAAAATGAGTACACTTGCAATACCATAACAATGTAATGTTCTTACAGTATGCAGTGTTGGGTAGTAACAGATGAAGTATGAATGAAGTAACTGTAATCAGTCCAGGACACATTTTACAAACCCCAATTCCAAAAAAGTTGGGACAGTATGTAAAATGCACATAAAAGCAGAGAGCAGTGATTTGTAAATGCTGCATTAACCTCTGCATTTGAATGGATCTCTATGGGAATTGGGGGGTGGGACTAGATTTAGCTTTAAATTACACTGGAACAGTGTGGAACACATGGTTGGCTAAATGGCTCTAAGTCATCAAGGGTCTGACGTATCAAACAAGCCTTAAACCATCACTCTGCTGCCAAATATGCAGTAGATATGGATGGATCACTTGAAGGGTTGTTTCTCCTGACAAATTTTCCTATTGAACTCTATGGAAAAATAAGTCAGGAGAAGAAACCCTTCAAGTTATCCATCCATATCTGCTGTATTTCTGGCAGCAGAGTGATGGTTTAAGGCTTGTTTGATACGTCAGACCCTTGATGACTTAGAGCCAACCATGTATTCCACACTGTTCCAGTGTAATTTAAAGCTAAATCTAGTCCCACCCCCCAATTCCCATAGAGATCCATTCAAATGCAGAGGTTATAGTATCGCTTCTAAGAGTACCTGGAAATAAGATATCAGGAGTCTTTTGATATCCTTTCATATAGATTCATGATGGCATCACCTGTTTACCTGTGGAATACTGTTTACCACAGAAGTTGTTCGAGAGAATGGCAAGAATGTGCAAGGCCGTTATCAAGGCAAAGGGTGGCTACTTTGAAGAATCTAAAATATATGACTTTTTTTTATTTGTTTAACACTTTTTTGGTCTTTGCATAATTTAATTTGTGTTATCTCATAGTTTTGATATCTTTACTATTCCAAAATGTGGAAAACAGTAAAAATAACAGAAAAAAACCTTCTATGAGTAGGTGTGTCCAAACTTTTGACTGGTACTGTATATCTAATTAAAAACGTATTCGACCAGTTCAATAGGAAAATGAGTCAGGAGAAACAGCCCTTAAAGTGATCCATCCATATCTACTGCATATCTGGCAGCAGAGTGATGGTTTGAGGCTCGTTTGATACCGCAGACCCTTGATTATTTACAGGCATTTAGCCCCGTGTAATTTACAGCTTAATCTAGTCCCACCCCCCAATTGCCATAGAGAGCCATTCAAATGCAGAGAGGTCATAGTATCGCTTGTAAGAGTACCCAAAAATAAGATATCAAGAGTCTTTTGATATCCTTTTATACCCAGTCATGATAGCAACACTTGTTTGCCTGTGGAATGTTCCAAACAGGTGTTTTTTTTTATTTAGCGTAGTAATTAGCGTATATTTACAAAAATCAATAAGGTCGATGAGGTAAAACATTAAATGGCTTTTCTTTGTACTGTTTTAAATTAAATGTATGTAAAAGATCATTTACAAATCACTGCTTTTTGCTTTTATGTGCATTTTACATACTGTCCCAACTTTTTTGGAATTGGGATTTGTAATATAAATATACTTTTTAATATATGCATCTGTTTGCAGTTACTTTTCTAAAGAATGCATGATTGCAGTTTTGATACAACGTCCACACACACACACACACACACCACATGTAAACCTACGCAGGAGGATGGGCAGGAAGTGAGTGTATGTATTGTGGCTAGACATATCATTTGTAATCGGCACAAGATTACATTTTCCAAGTAATCTGCCCAATGATGACAACATGTGATGTCATATGATTACATTATACAATTATATAATTACATGTAATATATCACTTGCCTAAATGCTTCTGTACTACAACCTGTGCAGGGCAATTAATAATACATTAAGGAATAGTAGTATCACAAACACTATTCTAAAACCTTGACAAATAGTTTAAGAATATGTTAAATAAGAGACAGGGATTCAAAATTAAAGATAGTAGTTCACACTTCAGTAAACATTGATTTTATCTGCTAAATGGTGAGGCAAATGACTGCATTGCACACAGAGCAGCTGAGGACATAATTCTAGGTCAGAAAACCAAAAATTAGGACAGCTGTGCTCCAAGGAAGCCGCCTTTTGTGCTGCCACGTTTTAGTCACTTAAATATTTGAGGGAGCCTTAAATGAGGCCCTCCCTGAATAAAAATATTTCTTGAGGATGCAAAAGGAATTCATCGATGGCTTAGCACAAAATAAACACGTCAAGTGCATCGGCGTGCAAAGCACTCGAGGCTTTCTAGGTTTTAAAAATAAATTCTCTCTAGTCTATCATGTTCCTTTACAGAAATTTCCACAGCATACAGTATATACTGAAAATTAAAAAAAGCAACAGCACTTGAAGCAAAAGCTACTATTATGTCCAGAAAGGTGTTCCTAGGAAATCTTTGTATCTGTGGTATGCACATACATACACACATAGCTGGAGGTGAAATTTGGGTGTTCACACCCTGCACACTTATCAGTAAATAAATAAACGTATAAATTAAAATTATAAATCAATTTCTACTGAATAATGAACAACAGCGGCTTGCTTTTTGGATGCAAGTACACAATAATTCCTGTTTCTAATGAGCAAACTGTTTATTTTCACCATATTAATATAATTATTCAATTGGCCAACAGAGATGATGTCTCTGGGGGGTTTCTTATCCAAGCTGTGTACATTACGACCCGGTTCAGAGCAACTGGGAACCCAAAAGACTGCAAGTGTACCAGAGCAGAATGAATGGGAGACACTGTGAAGGGCTACACCATCACTCTGACAGCCAGAAAACAGACACACACGCAAGCACGCGCACACACACATACACGCACACACGCATACACACCAACTAAATAATAAATTATCTGTCGTTATATAAGACTAATTATGATAATCTGTGACTTACTTAATGTTGCATAACCCGGCATCCAAAACACATTCCCAACTTTTTCATTATTCATACAGTAACTGTGCGATCCATCTGGAACGTGGCAGACGCGCCTGCTTTCCTGCCATTTCTGCGGAGCAAAGCTGCCTGTGTGAAATTACAGGAACTATGTTATCTGGCCAAAGTGTAAATCAGTCTGGCGAATGCAGTCATTTTCTTCAGTTTCCCCAGCTGTTGTCCATTACTTTCCCTTTAAACTGTACAGTTTTGCGGCGATAATAAGAATAAAACTAAATTTTTGTATAGCTTTTTTTCACGCACGGACTTCCCACACTGCGGTTTACACTATTGTGGGGATGAGGAAGAAGAAAAAGGACAAAAACAGGGTTAAAACAAGCAGTCGCAAAGGAGTAAACACAAAAAACGTCAGGCGGATATACAATTTTAGAGTTTGAAGTTCATGTTTTGAATTAGACAGATTGCGTACTTCAAATTAGAGTGGGATAATATTCCACTGTATAAAGCCAAAGGTCCCATAAGCCAGTGGATGCATCCGTGTGTGTGTGTGTGTGTGTGTGTGTGTGTGTGTGTGTGTGTGTGTGTGTGTGTGTGTGTGTGTGTGTGTGTGTGTGTGTGTGTGTGCGCGCGCAGCTGGGGACGGGGCGGGGTGTTCATGGCATCCTGCGATCAGAGGGCCAAATAACCAAATAAGATGACAGAAAGAGCCTGGCCTTAACAGATCACAAATTGAATCAGAAATATAGAAACACGTGGGTATAAGAATTATTTGATGAGAACAGACAATGCATATATATATACATATATAGTATATAGTATACTGCAATTTAGTGTACAGTATATGTATGGCCTTTTGGAAAGTGTATTCTTAAATATACTTCACAACAATCTGAAAAGAACAATAATTTGTATAATAGCCAACATATTTTTACCTTCATAATATATTTTATTTTATTTCTATATGAAGATGCATATATACTGTATATATAAGTTATTGACAGTTTGAGAAAGCTGGATTTTAGACAACGGCGGCTTATCGGATGCAATTCGGGCCCAGTAAAGCAACTTTAAGGATGGGGTTAACGCTATCTCTGGCTCAGTTTGCTGTCTCTGCTGCAGGGTTCTCAACACGCTGGGGCTTTTTTTGGTGATTTGCATGCAGATGAGCCAGTGAGCAACAGCGGTAGTCGGGAGCAGACAGAAGTGTGGAGAACTTTTTTGAGCGGCAGCGAGAGACTTCGCAATAACAGGGCTGGGCCTGCTTTTCGGCTGGTCAGCCCAGTAATTAGTCTGCTGGCTCAAAAAAGTAAATGGCATCAACCTTTACTTTTACCACCACTTTGATAATTACTGCTCTTGGGTGGTTTGGATTGCTCTCACTCTGAATTGTATTTCCATTTCACTGCAACACTCAGGTTCAGTTTGTCAGTTGGTGGCACATGACCCATTCGAGAGGAGTCAAGCTTTTGGATTTAGAATATCAGCATTTCTGGTTTGATCTAACCGACATCATAAATGTATAATTCACCCTGTATAATTGTGTAAATTGACACATGTATACATGTCTTGAGAACAATGGACTGCAGCTGACCCAGGAGGACTGTTAGAAATCACTGTCAATTACAGCAAAAGAACAGCATCAACAATGACAGTAACAAGAAGAACAACATAAATGGGTATATGAATACATTTGTTTGAATAATGATGACATTGGTGAATATTGTCATAACAGGAAGAGGAGAGCCGAGGACTCATAAATAAAAGAAAATACAGTACAATAAGTATCCCAATAGGGGAAAATTCTAAAAAGAAAACAGAGTAGAATATATGGAATTAGATAAAGATACTAACAACAGTTCCACTGTATTCAAGTCCAGTCAGCCAAGAATGAGGACTGCTGTTCCCTCACAGTATTGACGTATGACTGATAACTGCATAAATTACTTTGGGAAAGCCAGTATGATGGTGTGAGGAGAAAAAGGAACATCAAGGCTATATTGTGTTGCAGGGGCAGAACAACACTTGGATTCAATTAAGCAGAGCCCATACTATTCCACCACTCCAAACATAATACTGCTACTTCTACTGATACTAGTGCTACTACTACTACTACTGCTACTACTACTGCAACTACTGCTGCTACTGCTACTACTACTGCTACTACCGCTACTGTTACTACTGCTGCTACTACTGCTATTACTGCTACTACTACTGCTGCTACTACTACTAATGCTACTGCTACTACTACTGCTACTGCTACTACTACTGCTATTACTGCTACTACTACTGCTACTACTGCTGCTACTGCTACTACTACTGCTACTGCTACTACTACTGCTACTGCTACTACCGCTACTGTTACTACTCCTGCTACTACTGCTATTACTGCTACTACTACTGCTGCTACTACTACTAATGCTACTGCTACTACTAGTACTGATACTGCTACTACTACTACTGCAACTACCTCTACTACTGCTGCTGCTACTACTACTACTACTACTACTGCTACTGCTACCACTACTGCTGCAACTGCTACTACTACTACTGCAACTACTACTACTACTGCTACTGCTACTACCTCTACTACTGCTGCAACTGCTACTACTACTACTGCTACTGCTATCACTACTGCTGTAACTGCTACTACTACTACTGCTACCACTACTGCTGCAACTGCTACTACTGCTGTTACTACTACTACTACTGGTACTACTACTACTGATACTGCTACTACTACTACTACTGCAACTACCTCTACTACTGCTGCTGCTACTACTACTACTACTACTACTGCTACTGCTACCACTACTGCTGCAACTGCTACTACTGCTGCTGCTACTACTACCACTGCTACTGCTACTACTACTGCTGCTGCTGCAACTGCTACTACTGCTACTACTAATGTTAATACTACCACTGCTACTGCTGCTACTACTACTACTGCTACTGTGCTACTAATACTGCTGCTACTACTACCACTGCTACTAGTACTGCTACTACTACTACTACTGCTGCTGCTGCTACTACTACTGCTACTACCGCTACTGTTACTACTGCTGCTACTACTACTACTGCAACTACTGCTACTACTGCTGCTACTACTACTATTACTGCTACTACTACTACTGCTACTGCTACTACTGATACTGCTGCTGCTACTACTACTACTGCTACTACTACTGCTGCAACTGCTACTACTGCTACTACTAATGTTAATACTACCACTGCTACTACTACTACTACTGCTACTACGACTACTACTGCTACTGTTGCTGCTACTACTGCTACTACTAATGTTAATACTACCACTGCTACTACTACTACTACTGCTACTACTACTACTACTACTACTACTGCTACTGCTACCACTACTGCTGCAACTGCTACTACTGCTGCTACTACTACCACTGCTCCTGCTACTACTACTGCTGCTGCAACTGCTACTACTGCTACTACTAATGTTAATACTACCACTGCTACTACTACTGCTACTGTGCTACTACTACTGCTACTACTACCACTGCTACTAGTACTGCTACTGCTACTACTACTACTACTACTACTACTGCTGCTGCTGCTACTACTGCTACTACCGCTACTGTTACTACTGCTGCTACTGCTACTACTACTACTGCAACTACTGCTACTACTGCTGCTACTACTACTATTACCGCTACTACTACTACTGCTACTGCTACTACTGATACTGCTGCTGCTGCTGCTACTACTACTACTGCTACTACTACTGCTGCTACTGCTACCACTACTGCTGCAACTGCTACTACTGCTGTTACTACTACTACTACTGCTACTGCTACTACTGATACTGCTGCTGCTACTACTACTACTACTGCTACTACTACTACTGCTACTGCTACCACTACTGCTACTACTGATACTGCTGCTGCTGCTACTACTACTACTGCTACTACTACTGCTGCTACTGCTACCACTACTGCTGCAACTGCTACTACTGCTGTTACTACTACTACTACTGCTACTGCTACTACTGATACTGCTGCTGCTACTACTACTACTGCTACTGCTACCACTACTGCTGCAACTGCTACTACTGCTGCTACTACTACTGCTACTACTGCTGCTACTACTACTACTGCTACTACTACTGCTGCAACTGCTACTACTGCTACTACTAATGTTAATACTACCACTGCTACTACTACTACTGCTACTACGACTACTACTGCTACTGTTGCTGCTACTACTGATACTGTGCTACTATTACTGCTACTACTACCACAGCTACTAGTACTGCTACTACTACTACTACTACTACTGCTGCTACTACTACTACTACTGCTACTGCTACTACTGCTACCAGTACTGCAGCTACTACTACTACTGCTACTGCTACCACTACTGCTACTGCTACCGACATGCAGCGGAGACAGGTACTACTAATAATAATAATAATAATGGGCAATATCATCACCAAGGCAGGGATTCA
Organism: Synaphobranchus kaupii; assembly: GCA_029718625.1. NCBI lineage: Eukaryota > Metazoa > Chordata > Actinopteri > Anguilliformes > Synaphobranchidae > Synaphobranchus > Synaphobranchus kaupii. The sequence continues at coordinate 9,913,563 of CM056395.1, forward strand.
GTTGGCCGAGATGACCATGTCCCACTGGTCAATCCAAGCACTCACATTCTGCTTGTTCCTCTGAAGACGCTTCATGCACCTGTGCAAAGAAGCAACAGCAGTCCTTTGAGAAGGCAGAATGTTACTGACGGACCCACTCTGCTTGTTGAGTCAACTGTCACCCAGTTTTGCTTTGTGCTGGTCCACCAGACAAAAAAAAAACATCTCAAGACTTTAGAAAGCGGAAAATATGGGGCCCTTCATCAGTGCCAGATTGCCGTAAAGAAAAACTGCTTATAAAAACGAGGAAACCACCTGCAAAGTAACCCTGTTACGTAAAGGTCTTATTAACCTTCGTCGTTACAGCTTTTCCTTCAGATGAATGCAGACTGCAACCCCCGTTACCGGGCAGCGGAGACACTGTGAAAAGACAGGATTGTTAATATTTAACCTGTCTCCGCTGCATGTCTGTGTTACCCGCCCGCAGTGCCAGACTGCACCTTCTGTTCAACCCAGAGCCTTCGGCCTGTAAACAACTCGAGATTCGCAACGCTGATTTTTAATAAAAGATTTGATTTTTCAGATGAGGTTGATTTGAACGCCTGCAAGAAAATATGTTTAACTGAAGTGGGAGCTTTTTGTGTGAGATGACAGCAGATTTTGCAGCTGGATTAGATTTATTTATGTATTTTTTTACTTTCCTCTGGAACTTTGTGGATGTGTTTTTCAGTTTTTTTTATCAGTAAATAAACAAGGACTGGGCGCAAAATCAAACCGAAGACATTCGTTCGCAAAATAAAATAAAATTGTGTATTATTTAAACCAAACATTATTAAAAATGCATCATTTGTTTCTATCTCGACTCAGGAAGAAACAGAAAGTCTGTACACAAATGTGAGAAGAATGCAGATATAGAATAAACAATCTGTTTATAAGTGATTTATTTTAACCAATTTAGTTATAATGAATTTTTATAAAAGATCTATCTGTGGGGAGAATATTCTTAGATTTGTCCTAAACAATTTCTCAGCATAACTGGACTGGGAGTATAATGCATTTTACCAAAATACGGTAAAAAAATTACCGCTTAACAAAATGTGTCCACTTACTTGCCTATGAGTGCACTTGAGACTGAAAGTGCGATTGGAGAAAGGATATGAGCAGCTATTAATAGATGTTTTTTGTTAGCCAAGCACATGTTTTAAAGTAGAGTAATAGGAATTCCTCTTCATCTAGGATTCAATGGGATATGGGCAGATACATCCCCACAAGATTGTTTCGCAGCTTCATATGTAGGCCTAATTATGAAAAACAAACATCACCCATAGCCCTTTTTTGGTCTTAGATTTCCTGTTTTGGGTGTGTTTCTAATTTTGTATATGAAGGTATTGTATAAGCAAAGTGACTATACTGCAAGTAACTTACTGTAAGCTGTAAAACTTTAAGATCTGATTTTAATTATGAAATGAAATGTATGCTCCATGCTAATTTGAACTGAAACCTTAGATATGTATGACAGGGGTGAAGAACCCAACCGTTTTCGTTATATTTAGCCTCTGAGGTCATTTTTAGTCTCTGTAGTCATTTGCAATTAGGCTACCCCAGTATTACTGTGACCAAACTGTATGTTTCACTGAGAAAGAAGTACACTGTAGGACTCTTAGCATCCTTAATATGTTACAGTACCTTAGAGAAAAGACTCCCTGATCATGTGACAGCATGGATAAGGAAGGATAAGGACATAAATCCCAAAACAACAAACGGTTGCTCTGAAATGGAAATGAGGCGTAAGATTGTTTCCTCTGTTCAATTTGTTTACAGAATGCGGAACAATAGGCCTACACGTGGACAATTTTCCACAATGCGACCTGAATACAATAAGCCCAATTAATGAAGAGATTAATTATTTAATATGAAGAGAAAAGACAATAATGCTAAATATAGCACTGCAAATCCACTTAGTCTTTGAAGACAGTATTGCAAATATGCTGCATTGAATCGTAGTCCGTTAATATTAACATTTGAAGAGTGTGTGCGAATGCACACATCAGTCCCAATGTTTTTTTCTGTTAACAAATGCATCTTAACAAGCTTGCGTAAAACTCATAGTACAGTTTGTAATAATAGTTTCAAGTAATCTAAGAAAGACATGCATATTCATTTGGGTGTCAGTTCTAACTTCCATTAGTGTTTTTCTTTTATTCAAACAATAATGGTGCTGTGATATACAATATCAGAACTAATTAACATTTTCAAAAATCTAACTTAGTCTAATATTGTCATAATTCACAATGGAATAAATGTGGCAAACATCTTTAAATAACCCAACCGTAAAAAAAAAGAAAAGTGCCAAAGCGAGAGAGCCTACTTTCATTATCTTTCTTCCCGAGGCCTCTCTTTTTTTTTTTTTACCGTTTTCTTCGAGCTCTCCATGGTGCGGGCGCTCGTGCCAGAAAAAACAAATGCGGCTCCAGTAAAAAAATTCCTTTGATCCATTAAAAGCTCACATTTCTCACAGGCCTGGCTGAAAAAAGCTGAAAAAAAGAAGAAGAAAAAAAGGGGTGGTGAACTATGGCCGTCGTCCTTTGACGCAGCGACACGGCTCTCGTTCGCGGCTGTGGCGATCCCTGTCACTATTATCGCCATTGTTTGATTTGGAAAGGCCCATCTTTCCCCTGGACTCAAAGCCAAATAATCTTTTCGGAGAAATAAAGTTGAGGCAACTGTTCTATGAAATAAAGAATATTCAACAGATTAAGGTTCAGGCTAGGTATTCAATAGATGAGTGATTACATGTATCAGATTTGTTTTTGTCTTTTTGTCACAGGTAAAAATATTATTGTTGTGATGAACGCATCCATTTATGTAAGGGGTCCTCAATATTATCCAGTAAGGGCCGGTGTGGGTGTAGGCTTTTGTTCCAACCAAGCAGTTACACACCTGGTTCTACTAATCAAGGTCCTTGGCAAAGACTCTAGTGGTTGATTAGTAGAATCAGGTGTATAGCTGCTTGGTTGGAACAAGCGAATGCACACCGGCCCTTTCTGGAAAAGATTGAGACCCCTGATTTATGTAATGACTCCAAATAGACTACATTTTTCAAGGTTGTTTATTTTTCATTTGAATCCATGAAAGTAAAAAAATTCAATAACCCTAAAAAAAAATTTTTATGTACTAATGTCCTTTGTTACAGTAATACTTACTCTTTATATACAGTAGATGTTCCTTAAATTGACCATACATGGAAAAGGAATTCTTCAAGGGTGTGACTTGCCTATGGAAGACACACATGGCCAGATCCTGCCTTTAGGAGCCTCAGTCTGTATGCACACCACCGTCCTCTTAAAACAAGGGAAAGCATCAAGCTGTTCACGCCATGTGGTAATAACGCCATCACAGAATGGAAAGCCAGAGATAATGGGCACTGTCACTGCATTGAAGTGATTCAAAAATGGTACACTCACAATGTCTCAATCTGTAGGAATCTGTGGGCTGAGATGACTGTCAAGTAGCCCGCAGAGAAGAAAGACTTCAGAGATTTGCAGGAGATTGAATGGGAAGGAAAGGTGTGAAAATGTTGGTGTTTGGGCCAAAAAAGAAATTCTTGGATGTGAACTCACTGGGTGGAAATTACAATGCCCTCCAAAGTAGTTCACACCCTTGATGAAGATGAACAAAAAAATATGTATGACATAAATATGACAGGTAATGAGCTGCTGCAGTCTCTTGCCATCCATGGCGTTGCCAACCCTGGGTTCATTATTATCAGCTTTCTCTTTGTGTACCATTTTACCAACAGCAGTATTGCGTTTACGCATCCGATGAAGGGACACTGAAAATCAGGCTGTGCATTGACACTTAGAAAAATAATAAATTAAGAAATATTTAGTGCTAAAAGGTTATACCTCGTGATTTTTAGGTGCGCAGTATTGAATTCTGGAGGTATTTATAGGAAAATGTTTTCCTCCTCTCTTCCAATGTATTTGCAATTTGTTACAAATTGCACAGTACAGATATTGTTTTTAGTCATTGTTGTTTCATTTATTTGTGTTTATTGAAGGAGCAGGAAACTTAGTTATAGGCTTTGACGAGTGTTTACTGCAACTCTGTAACCTCGCCACCTATTTCCCATTAGCCTGTATTCTTGCTCAGCCGTAGTTTTGATAACCAAAGGCATTTCCATGAAGTCAGTAATGTTATTTTTGCTAAGTGAGTAAGCACCTTTTTAGGAAATAAAGGTATGAGAGTTATTTTTCCACATCACTGAAAGTTAAAATACAGCTTAGTACTTGTAGTATTTATTTCATGCACTCTTTGTCTTTCTCAATGGTGGGAATAATTTTGGAGGCCAGAGTATTTCTGGGGATAACAGAGGGACTGCTGAGCCGCATGTTTGAGTGACATTTTAGGTTGTGCTGAACTCTACAGGCTGGATGGGAACTGTTCATTTCAGGCCATTTGTTTGTTCTGAGCTCTTAAACAGTAAAAGGTTGACATTACTACATTGTACATACAGTATATATACTGTATATCCTCTCTGAGCGTCTCATTCTTTAAAATAGAGAACATCTTCACAGGGTCAAACAGTCCGGTTTGAACTCAACTTGTACTCCAATAACCACTGGCACCCTTTAATGCCATAAAATGTTTCTGGAGCCAAAGCAATTTCAGATTCTCATAACTGAGTCTTAACTTTTGATAAGTGTAAATTAAAGGCATTAAAGCCAATCCTGGCTTGGCGCCGTAGAGGTTGTTATAAAGATGTACCCTTCACAGTCTGGTGCCTGTCGATGGTCATCACAGACATCCTGTGAATGATGACCTCATCAGAGAGTTGGCTCAGTAGAGAATGGATGGTTAGGCTGTCAGAGAATCTGATATTTATATCTTCGTATCATCAGGGCAAAACTGCATGGGAGAAGTTAGCAATCCCGTTTTTTCAGAACAAACTGCAGCCGATTTTATCTTGCAGACAGGCAGTTAATGGACATGAATTTATCATGCCCTATACTGGGAACTGCAGTCCTACAATTTCTCTCAAATGTTATGTTACTTCAGACAAACCAGACAATTAAAGTCACTCAATTCCCTTACGTGCTGGGAAATACTGAGACGATGGCTTTGAATTCACAATTCAAATGAGTGAGATTAAACATGATTTTCTTTTGTAGTACCCTTATGCCATACAATAGGTCAGACAACTGAAGATCACATTAAAACTTGCATGGTGTAATACAAACCGTTAATAAAACTTATCTCAAAACTGCTCCATCTGCATATGGAAGCAACAAATGTATTAGAGTATTCAGTTTTAGTGAAGGAAATACACAAGGACTGATTTAAAAGGAATAAAAATTAATGTTGAATCTTTTTTTAATAAGTGTATATACTTATTTTGACCTCACTTAAAATGGTTGAATATTCAGTAAAAAGTTTAATGTCACAAAACTAGAGTAGAGAAAATTAACTGCCCATCAAGGATGCTTTGTGGACATTATATTCTAATATTTAAAAGTGTCAGATTAAAGTATGTATAGTTGGACACGTTTGGTAAAAAAATGTGATGTGATGCTACATGAAAACACTTGTGTTTGTAATGGTTTTTAATTTGTTAACATTGAGTCATTTTGGGTAGAATGTAAGTGACTAAAATGGATATCATGACCTCACAGAATATATATATATAAGTTTACATACACTTAGGTTGAAGTCATTAAAACTCATTTTTAACCACTACACAGATTTCATGTTAGCAAACTGTAGTGTTGGCGAGTCAGTTAGGACATCTACTTTGTGCATGACACAAGCAATTTTTCCAACAATTGTTTACAGACAGATTATTTCACTTTTAATTCACTATATCACAATTCCAGTGGGTCAGAAGTTTACATACACTAAGCTGACTGTGCCTTTAAATTGTGTAAACTGTGGAGTGGTTAAAAATTAGTTTTAATGACTTCAACCTAAGTGTATGTAAACTTCCGACTTCAACTGTATATATTTATATATATGTATATATATATATATATATATATATATATATATATATATATATCACAATATATGAGCCAATATAGACATTATTGCCTCTTTCAGATTGTCATGGGTATTTGCAGCCCCTGCTGTTTCTATTTGGCGTCGTCAGGACACTATCGGATTTTTTCTGCCTCCATTCCAGTATTCGTATCATGCCCGACAATTATTCCCTACACCTGTTTTGCGTTTCCTGCCGGCTATAAATACCTCAGGACTTCCGCATTTCCGCACTTCGATATTGTCTTTGCTATGTTGACAAACGAAGTCGGTAAGGTATAGGAATTTCGGTCGCAGCATTTCTGGTTCGTACGAATAGGAAATGCAACAAGTCCGGTTATAAGATTTAGGATTAGATTGGTTTTCTCTGTCCTTTCCAATCTTTCTTTATCCTTTATGCTTTTCACCTGTTGCCAGTTGTGTTCAGCTCTTTTGCCACAAGAGCTTTGGTTAACAGGTCTTTTCTATTCTTTTCCTTCACTCGTTTTATCGAGTTTTGTTTTGTTTCACCACCTCTTGTTACGCCTAATCCTTATCAGTCGTGTTTGGTTCTCCGAACCTTACACTCCCCCTTACACAGATATGAAAGAGAAAGTAGGACCCACAACAATTTGCTCCAGCTATCTTTATTAGAACATGTTTAAGACAAATGTTTGGTTTCACTTACAGATATTCCCATACTGCTGCGCAATATACACTGCCCGGCCAAAAAAAAAGTTGCACACTCTAATATTTCGTTGGACCGCCTTTAGCTTTGATTACGGCGCGCATTTGTTGTGGCATTGTATCGACAACCTTATGCAATGTCACAACATTTATTTCCATCCAGAGTAGCATAAGTTTTTGGCTGAGATCTTGTATTGATGATGGGAGAGTCGAACCACTCCGTAAAGTGTTCTCCAGCACATCCCAAAGACTTTCAATGGGGTTAAGGTCAGGAATCTGGTGGCTAATTCATGTGTGAAAATGATTCCTCATGCTCCCTGAACCACTCTTTCACAATTTGAGCCCGATGAATCTTGGCATTGTCATCCTGGCATATGCCCATTGATGGGATAACCTGGTCATTCAGTACATTCAGGTACTTCGCTGACTTCATTTTATTGCTGCATAATGTTGCTGAGCCTAGACCTGACCAACTGAAGCAACCCCAGATCATAACACTGCCTCCAGAGGCTTGTACACTGGGCACTATGCATGACGGGTGCAATGGCGACTTTTTTTTTGGCCGGGCAGTGTATATATATAAATATATATATACGTATATATCATTTATTTTTCAAAAAAGCCCACATAATTACAATACATTTCAGTGTATTTCATTGCTGTAAGGAAGGAGTTCCTGCTCCTCATGAAATCCTTTATCTCCCCCCGACAATCCCATTATCTTTCATATTTTTTCTTTGAACCATTCCCATTCCTCAGTCTTACTGCATTTTCAATATTTACGCTCAATTGTAATATTTATAAGATATATTTGTCAATATCTAGTGAAGCCATAAGATTTATGCTTGACTGCAATATAAGTGCCTTTTTCGGTGTCCTGCTTAGCAGACTGTGAAATGAGTTCCTTTAGTTAAAATGTGAATTAAGTAGGTGTGACTAATGCTGCAAGACTTGCATATATTTCTAATGATGAGGTTTTCTGGTTTTCTTGGTGCAGTGCTGGTTTCTCTCACACTGTCATAGCATTGTTAGCGGCGCACCTGGAGCCAGAGACACAGGAGAGAAGCAGACTACAGTTTTGTATCTTCCTGAAATTTTCCATTAAAATGTTTCACTGGAACACTCCGAGAATCAGCAGTTACATTCAAGACAGCCTAACAGGGAAATGCAGTCCAAAAAAATAGTCACCCATAAATAGTTTATGAGCACCACACTAAACCGCTACTAAGCTGTAGTTGTAATGTTTTCGATTCATTGGAGCCGTGGGTTGAAAATGACTAGGAATACAGGAAGGAAAACTGGGGGGGGGGGGGGGGGGCAGAGTAGCCAATAGTGGTCAGGGAACTTGGCTTTTAACTCAAAGGTTGTGGGTTTGATCCCTAGCTGGGGGGCTGTTATTGTACCCTTGAGCAAGGTACCTAACCGGAACCGCTTCAGTAGACTCCATCCGTCCATCCGCTTTCTAAATCTATTATTCCTGGTCAGGGCCGCGGGTTGGCTGGAGCTATCCCGGCAGAGGCAGGAATACACTCTGGACTGGTCGCCATTCCATCGTTGGCTTCAGTAAAATATCCAGCTGTATAAACTGGATGTAAAAAAATGTTAATCTGTTTTAAATCGTTCTGGATAAGAGCATCTGCTATAGGCTGAAGTATAATGTGATGTAAATGCAAAAAGAAACCAATCACCACTCAGCAGGGAAGCTGGAACAAGGACCAATAAGATGTTAATAGCCAGACCAAGCAGCTGTGCCCACAGCGCTAGCTCGTGCAGTGCCTTACAGCTGCATTTGAGGGCACACATTATTACACAGTGCTCACATACTGACAGAACAAACATAATAAAATACTTGCAGCAACCTGCCTTCATGGTGTGTGTGTGTGTGTGTGTGTGGCATAGTAGGTGAAATGCAAGTGAAAATATCTAACAGTCCAGCGCTCCACTTCCCATAAGACTTTGGGAGGCCCCAGTCACATAACCAGTTAGAGTGATTCTTATCTCTGAGAGGTTTGAGGTTTTAGTTTCATGGACTATAAAGCTAAAATAATAAAGCCAGTTTGAAATAACATTTATTTAGTATGTAGTTGTGGGAACAGTTAGGACCACACCATTACAATCTGTCCATTATTTAGTAACCCAAAGAGGTGCTTGTGTTTAAGTCACCCTTGAGTTTGGTTGCATATCAACATTTTGTTCAACAGTACATCCTTTCATCCGGAAGTGCACACTGCCTGAGACCAACCGCACCAGTTTTTGGTCTTGCCCACCCTTGGCAGCTGCATAGTATCTTATCTTAACTTTAATCTTCACTCTTCCGAAGTGCCTTACTGTAATACCAGGATTAAAAAGGAATGCACACCTGAATAATGTCATATTATGCACAGTACCCCATCAGCTATTATACATGATATGAAAAGATATAGCCTTAATTAATCATAAAGATTGCTATGGTTTGGCTGCTCTTATGAATTTGATTAATCGGCTCATTCCTAATACGTGTATTCATATTGTAAATCTCCTTAATTGTTCTCATTAAAAGTCCAGATGAGGACACGCTGAGACCTGCAATTACAAGGGACAGAAGGTCATCCAGAGGGCACAGTAAATACTCACTTCGGTGTGCGGGCAAACATCACGCAAGTGCCACAGTTTCATTGTGTGAATATGATTTGTGTATTTACTTTTGAAATGTTTCCTCCGTTCCTTACCTAGCTTCCTTTCCTTCATTCGTTTTCAGCGCGTCACGAGGAAGCAAGAAGGGGAAGGAAGAGAGGAGATGAGGAAACAAGTACGGTACAGTTTTCATAAGAATTCAGATGTCCTCGTTCACTCCGTGTTATTGTGCATTTGACATCGTTCAGGAGTGATGTCGAAACCCCCAGCGCATACGATATCCCATTGTATTGTGACCTGACTAAAATCATAAATAGCATTTCGTAACAGTTCCATTGTGCATATAACATTTAAAAAGCGGTGTTACAAATTACATCTCGTGTAATTGATTGATTCAATATACTTTGTGTTCTTTTATTTTGCTGCGTATTTGCTATTATCTTGCTATCCCTCTGAGATATTTGTTCACGTTAAAGTTTAGCTCTTTGTCATCTGTCATTGTCATTTACATAGATTTACAAAATGTATCCTTTTTCATTCCTTCCCTCCTTAATTATACTTAGGCTATGCATCAAATGTTCTGTCATCCTGTCAATTCCTTGTTCTCGAAGCACTTTAAAGTGGAACTGCATTGAATCCGGAAGTTTAGGGCAATGTAAGACATCACAGCCACTGAAATGCAAGAAAACAAGTTCAAAGTAACATCAGCTTGTAATTGGCAGAAATGAAAATAACTAGCGGCCATATTCTCTGACATCAGAGGAATGGTTCCACTGCAGTCCGCGTCTTTTGTTCGCAAGTTTTTCTACAGGCTATGGCATCAGAATAGCTAACAAAGAAACAAACACATGGAGGGTATTATTGTATTGCCCCTGGGTATAGCAACAGCTTTAACAGCAACAAAGACCTCAAGTTTCATAAACCTCCCACAAATCTATTTTTGTTCATATGTGTCTATTTCAGGATTGTAACAGCATGCTTCATGGTCTTATATTAATTTTACGTAGCAGGGGACTGAAGTGTGGACCCAGTTGCAGAGACAGAAATCGCAGGAAGCAGGATAAACGAGGAAGAGGTGTTTTATTAAACAAAAAAACAAACACAGATACAAGGAAAACGACTTAAAAAATACTCAAAAGACTTTAAAAAAACAAACAACAAGAGACACTAGAGACCATGGACACACAAGCAAAAGGCAGAAGGCAACACTAAGCAACAAAAGAGAGAACTGGGGCAACTTAGAAACACAACCAAAGGAGGAGCAGGTGAAAACAATAAACACATTATTGGTTTGAGCACAGGCACAAGATTAACCCTTTTCTGCCCTCAGGTGGCCAACAGGAGCTGCAACATGTTAGCTATGGGTCTGATTTGTATTATGGTTCTGGGTTGGCATAGGTTGACTTACATTTAGTGCTTTATTGTTGCTAACTAGCATGCTCACTGCTTTTAGAACAAACCCAACATTCATTTACAGAGGGAGTTTTTGCTTTTTTTGTGTGTTTTTGCATTTTCTTTGAGGAAAGGGCGAAGCTGCTACCAATTAGTGTTCACTTTTTTTTTACATATACACAGTGATAATAACAAAAGGAATCTTTGTGTTAAATGATGAGTTAAATGTGTCATTTATTAAGCCAGTTCCTGGTTCATACCCTGTTGACTAATCGGCCATAACTCTCTCTGTGGCTCAGCTGCATTAGTTTCTTTGGCTCTTTATGTATAACTATTGAAATATTACATGTTTGATTGTACAGAATCTGAACTGAATATCTTAACATTAACCATTACATTAACTTACATCTATTTAGCAACATGCTCACCCAGAGCAACTTGCCATGTAGGAACATTCATGATGTATCTGGTCATTCATGTATATAAAGTGGAGGTAGAAAAGACTTGCTGTTATGGTTCTGTTTTGTTTGTGTATTATTTTCTGTTACTTTATTATTTTTCATATTCATTGCCCATAGCCCTGGTTCCTGTACAGTATGCATTTCCCTCAGCTCCCCGGTCTGTCTGTGTGCTGTGTTCCGAGTTGTCACTCCCCTGTATCGTGCTGTCACTATTCGGGTGATTTCGGAAGTATTCGGGATTTCTGCCTTCCTTCCTGTCTCGTATTCTTTCTTCAGTCTTTTGTATTAAACTGTAGATACTATTAAGAATTACTTATTGCACTTGTGGTTATCTAGTTTAAGTTCCACTGACTAAATCTACTAATGTATATGTGTTACTAAACAAGACTAACCCCCGTATTGTAGTTATTTACTAATTGATACTAACATATCTTCTACGCTGTAACATTCCATTCTCGTGTGCTTTACCTGACTCCTGCTGCCTTCGCATATTGACTGCACCTGTCTCTAGCCTGTAACTCTGCCTACCAATCTGAGCACGAGTCTGCCTCTGATCCAGGCTGTGTTGTCTTCAATGTGTTTTCGTGAATCCGGTCCACGTCTTTGTCATTCCCCCATTATTGAATTATCGATTCCCATTGTTATCACCGTTGTCTTGTTTGTAACCCCGCCCTCTCTCACACCTGACCCGCCTTTCTCTTATCCTGCCCCAGTGTTTATAAGCCCTCAGTGTGCAGTGTTACTTTGTCAGAATGTTGATCAATTCCACTGTGCTGATTGTTAGTAAGCCTGTGTTATTTGAGATTCCTGAGACAACCCTTTGTATGACTTTGAGCCTGCCTTTCCCTTCTGTTTTGTTTGCTGTGTCTTTCTGTTTTTTTTTTTTTACTCTTGCTACGTTTCTTTACTACTCTTTTGAATTTCGATTTTGTACCTTCTTAAACTCTGATTACCTGGCTTCTGATGTCAGAGGTCCTTCTCAGAACTTAACACTTGCTGGAGAGGGTTTCATGGTATGAAGAACTGGAAGTGCTCCTCAATTATTTATTCTTTAAAAATGTCACCAAGGTATATCTCTTGTATGAAAATATAGATATTGTAATATATAACTAACATCAATATAGTAATATAGATGTATAGCCTGTACATCCTCTGAGGAGTTGCACCAATGCATTTCAGCTTACTAGTCTTCATTAGGGTATGATACTACAATTTACACCTGTTACAATCAACAGGTGTCGAGCAATCTGTTGTCATTTGTGCATTGCTGTTTAATGTGTCTGCAAAGTTTATAGGAAAATGCAAAATATGTCAAAGGTCATAAAATAATTATAATTATTAATTATAATTATATAATTCACAAAATAATTCAGCTGAACAGTTTAGTGTCTTTATACTTATATTTATAGCTATCAAAGCAGTAAAAGTGCCATATGTACAACTATGCATGAGGCCTTTTCACACTGCACTGTAGTTAGCCCTGGGCTAAGGATAATGCAGGGCTAGCTCATCCTGTGTTCACACAAGCATTTATTAACCCTGGGCTAAGCGGTAGCCCTGGGTTAAGGATTCACACTGTACCCCTAAGCCCTGGACTAATGTCCGTTCCACACTTTTGGACAGTGAGAATTCTATGCGTTGCCACAATCTTTGTGACCCTGTTTCACACTGGTTATTTTGGCACCATGTTTGGGGAGATTTCTGGGGCTAACCCCGAAAAGTCAGTGTTAACCCTGCTCCGGAGCAGGGTCAGCTAGCCCAGGGCTAAGGTTGGTGCTAGCCCAGGGCTAAGGTTGGTGCTAGCCCACTTTAGAATGTGCAAGTGTGAACACTTGCTTAGCCCCGGGCTAATATCTCTCTTAGCCTGGGGCTAAGGACAGTGTGAACAGGCCTATTTACTCACAAAGTTTAAAAGCAACAAAGACCTCAAGTTTCATAAACCTCTCACAAATCAATTTTTGTTCATACGTGTCTATTTCAGGATTCTAACAGCATGCTTCATGGTTTTATATGAATGTTACGTAACGGGGGACTGAAGTGTGGACCCAGTTGCGGAGACAAAAAATCGCGGGAAGCAGGATAAATGAGGAAGAGGTGTTTTATTAAACAAATAAACAAACACAGATTTAGATATATTGATCCACAGTCATGTCAACAGTTTTGAGTACTATTTTTGTAGATGACACTTTCTATAAAGAGCAATTCAGTTCATTTAGTTGTATGTTGATAAATGAGAGCCGCAAATGATTAGTGCACAGAGCAAGCTCTGTCGGAAAACCTCTCGCTGTAGCCGACCATGTTCGGCTAGCAACCACGCGTCCAATACTCAACCAATCACATGCACGCACCTCTAATGGAGCGCCCTTTTCGAACCAAGAATCAGTTCTCTCTGCTGCTTTCTGACGCGCTGCTTATGGCTTGTGTTAAAATAAATTTGCTGTCACCCTCCACCTGTTGTTTGGATCTGCTTTAGTATATATCCTTGAGCAAGGTACTTAACCTGAATTGCTTCAGTATATATCCAGCTGTATAAATGGATAATATGTAAAACATGATAAAAAAAAAGAAAAAAAAGTTGTGTAAGTCGCTCTGGATAAGAGCGTCTGCTAAATGCCTATAATGTAATGTAATGTAGTATGGGGGTTTTCTGGTCAGTTTTCTGGTCATCTCTTGTTTACTGGGGGGAGATGCCCGTGCTCCAGAGCAGTACTAAAGCAGATCCATTCAGCACCAAACCAAAATAATTATGCAGCACATTCATTCATTAAATATGTCATTTAAATACGAGAGTTGTCCTGACAGAAATATGCATGAAAATGTAAAACTAATACTTTTGTAGCAAAACGGCAATGAATTCTACATAGCTTCTAGTTATTCAAAAAATTGTGGAGAATAATAAATTAAGCAAAAGTGTTCAGATCTTCTTTCATTTCTGATAACTTAATGAAATGTCCAACCTGGCTCTTCAGACTTGACTGCTGTGTAATGAAGCCAAAAATCCTTCTTCAGAAACGTCTACAAAACCTTCTGCAAATATCTGAATTTCCCACGGAAAAAGCACTGCCTCAAAAGGAAAAAAAAGCAACTGTTTTTGTGTATTTGATTGATAGCGATCAAATCAAGTTATTGTGTCACATTAAGTTTCATAATGAATCAAACAACACGTGAGAAAGATCAGTCATGGTGTTTGTCTACAGCACAAAGGGAACTGACCTGAACTTGGGCCCTGGGATTTGATAGTGTGGACTCTCTGACTGACCTGAACTGACTGCTTTATGATGAGTGAAATCCATGCACCGAAGGAAGCGGTATTTCCTGTCATCAACTTGAGTATGGCCGCAAGGCAGAGGATCAGCCTGAAATAAGTTTGGGCTGTCACTGGGTTTCCCCTCATGAATGGCAGTGGTCTTTCATACTGTTAATGAAGCCAACGGCTAAACTGGTTCCTATTATGGTTCCATATTCTGAAATTGCACTTGGAGCACAATTAAAACAAATAACTTCTCAACCGAGCTGCTCACGTAATATACATGTTCAGACTCTATTCTAGACTGACCAGCAACTGAAACAATAACATGACGGTTCACAGCAAAATTCTCTGTGTTAAATAAACTCTAACAAGTTGGACTATATGTAGTCTGTTAGAGTTAAAAGCATTCTATCTGAGTTTATTTTACACTGAACTTTTTCCGTGTACTGGGAAATGAGTGTGTACCGGAATGGGCAGTGAATCCATGGAAGTGTTGTCATGGCAGTTAAGGAAGTGTAGCATGAGCCACACGCAGGGAGCTCTGTGAGGTGTATGCTTTAGCACAGTGGTGTTGCACAAAAATAAGGGCTGGACCAAACACACAATTTTAAGCCATCTTTTTGCCTCCTATTTCTTGATTTTTCACAGTTTTGAACTTTAAATCTTAATTTTGTGCTCGTCTCATCCCTGCAGTGTCCATCGAGACGCACACGGCTAGCCACAGCTTCGTTTCACTCTGCAGTCGAGCAGCTGAGCTATGCTATCGTTGCACTGGAGGACTATGCTGCCTATGCAGCCGCCACAGAATGACTGCCTGCACTTGATAGACCAGAGGGGTTGCTCATTCCCAAGAAGAAGAGTACCCTGTGTCACGTCCCGTGCCTCTATGTCTATTCCTGGTTTTCTGTTTCTATGCGTTTTCTGTATGTGTATTCTGTTCCACGTTTTCCCTTTCCCCGATTGTGTTCCTCCAGCTCCCACACCTTATGTGTTTTCTCATTAGTTTCATCTCAGCTGTTCCTCATGTCTCTTCGTTAGTTTGGTTTTTAGTTTCCCCTGTTTCTTTGTTATGTGCCAGATCGTCTTGTGCCCTGCCTTGTGCTTGTCTCATTACTTCCCAGCGTTTTTTCCTATTCCCTGCCTGCTTCTCGTTCCTGTTCAGTCCTGTGTTACCCGTCCAGCTCCTGTTCTCCTGCCTGCCCAGCCTGCTCCTGTCCTGCCTGTTCCTGTCCAGCCCTGCTCCTGCCCTCCTGCCCACCTGTCCATCCCGTTCTGACCCTTCCTTGCTTCTGGACTTCACCCTGCCTTCTCCGTATTGCTCTGATTGCCTGGACTCTGACCCCTGCCTGGACCTATGATTCTGCCTGTCCTACGTACATTGCACTGTTTGCTGGCCCTTGACCCGTTTCTGTCGACTATGAATAAAGCTTTTTTCTATTACCTTTGGTGTCTGCGAGTGGTTCCGATCAGCTCTCATAACACCCTGATGACTAAAGCATTTAGGATTAGGTCATAAGAAGTAAAAGACTTCCCGGTTGAGGTATGACGCCGTTTTGAGATAGGTCATGACTGAGACTGGAATGGGTGACAGCACTTGAGCTGATACCTTTTTAGTTGAGGACTGAGCCGATAGCCGATATGTACGCTAAATGCGCTAAAATGGACACCGCATGTGTGCAGCATCATACAAACAAGTTACACTGTGGTCATTAAAGATCCCATGACACTTATCGCAAAGAGTAGGGGTTTCCCCGGTGTCCTGGCTAAATTCCCAACCTGGCTCTTTCAATCTGCCACCTAATCATCCCCCAGTTTAATTGGCTAATAATCATTCTCTCCCTCTCCACCTCAGCTGATGTGTGGTGAGCATTCTGGCGCAAAAATGGCTGCCGCTGCATCACCCAGGTGGGTGCTACACATTGGTGGTGGTAGAGGTGAGTTTCCCCCTCGTCACTGTAAGCGCTTTGAGTGTTGTGAAAGGCGCTATATAAATGCAAGGTATTATTATTATTATATTTATTATTACAGGTCTGTATATCCAATATACAGTATGTGCTTAACTATATTGCCTAATTATGATGGAATGTTATTTGTCAGTAGAATGTTGGCGACATTCATATCCAATACTGAAAGAATCTGACCCAGACAACCTCCAGGTGCAACTCAAATCGGTTTTGGGTAAATCTAATTCATGTCCCATCTTTTGCATTTTTAAGAATCCAAAATGTCAATAAAAAGTTGAGTGTAAATGCGGCCTACAGATGCATTCACTGCAAAACATTAACAAACCCCAATTTCTTGAAGGGTTGTTTCTCCTGACTCATTTTCCAATTGAACTCTATGGAAAAATAAGTCAGGAGAAACAACCCTTAAAGTGATCCATCCATATCTACTGCATATCTGGCAGCAAAGTGATGGTTTGAGGCTCGTTCGATACCGCAGACCCTTGATGATTTACAACCATTTAGCCAACCATGGGCTTCATACTCTTCCCATGTAATTTACAGCTTAATCTAGTCCCACCCCCCAATTCCCATAGAGATCCATTCAAATGCCTGTAAGAGTACCTCAAAATTAGATATCAAGAGTCTTTTGATATCCTTTTATACCCAGTTGTGATAGCATCACCTGTTTACCTGTGGAATGTTTGAACTTCCCAATCTTTTTTTGCCCCTGTTCCAACTTTTTTGGAACGTGTTGCAGGCATGAAATTCAGAATTAGCATTAATAAAAAGGTAAAACATTGAATCTTTTCTTTGTACTGTTTTCAATTAAGTATATGTAAACAGAATTTACAAATTAATGCTTTCTGCTTTTATGTGCATTTTACATACTATCCAAAATTTCTTTGGAATTGGGGTGTAAACCAACCCCCCCCCCCAAAAAAATAAAAACACACACACACACATGCAAACAAACACAAAATGATGTTCAAATTGTTTCAATGACTGTTTGTTTAGTTAGTACTGCATTCACATTGTTTTTTAAGGTTTCGTTTGGTGAGAGCAGAAGTTGGTCACTACACCTCTCCTCTACAATTTGGAGTCAGAGCGGGCTGTTTCCATGGTACCCTGTGTAGGGAACTGGTTCCTGGTTCCTTAAATAGCACACTGGATTGTTGAAGCAGATAAACGGAAACCTGGCAAACCTCCAGGATCCTCGGCGACGCCCAGGATGTGATGACTCTGCTGTCGGAGGCCGGGCTTGTGGGATGGAGATGAGGCCAGAGCTCTTGGCAGCACATCTCTGATTAGCAGTTCCTACCGCACTTTAGTGCTAATTGTTTCCCTCTCAGTACCGACCATTCCCAGCTGAAATTAAGCTATAGGCCCAGCAGAGGCAGGGTTGGTGTGGGATAATGCCTTATTTCAACAAATCGGCCCTGCTTGACTGAGTCAAAGCAGGTTTTGTGCGCACGTGTGTTGTGGTCTCATCGTAACACTGCATAGGTGAAACCGCGTGTGGCAACCCTGATCTGCTCCTAAATACCATATTTACTGATGTCTATTAATAATTAATTGTGCTGTTACTAATATTGTATTAAGCATTTATAACAAAACTGTATTATTAAGTACTACTGACAAGCACACCTTAGATTGTATCTAGGCCATAGTGTACATAGTGATTAGATCAATAAATTTGTATTTGAGGATGGCACATATAACTGTGTTTAGTGCCTTTATTGTGAAAGTTACAATTGTGATAATCCTGCTTACCCAGCGTCCTCTGCACACAATGAAATGAAAAATTACTTCAGCAATGTGAGCAAAACCGAACAAAGCGGTTATTCTAGCGTAGAAACACATAACACAGTTTGATACAACAGTGAAATGCAAACAGCCGTATAAAGCAGCGACAGATATTGTCCTCCTTTAAGAAATGAAACGTGTCGTGTTTGATTTTACAGATTGGCACAGATGTTGATATAAAATTACAATAATATTCATGAAAAAAGAACCATGAGATAAATTAGCATATGTGTTATTGAAGTTACGAGGTTATCGATGAGAAATGTTGAAGATCATACCCTCTAAAATGAACTCACCACAGACGCGGCCTCAAATATTGTCAGCACCTACCCAACGGTGGATGATTGACAGATTGGTACCCTTTTCATTATTAAACAAAAAATAATGAGCTTACAAGCTAATGGAACCCTAGACAAAGGGAACACATGCTGAATTTCTGGGAGGGTCCTGCTGGAGTTTTGCTGTTGTAAGGGAAAAATTTTCTTTTCCAATGTGCTTTGCTTAATGCATTAAAACTCGCTTGGTAAGCTTAGAAAGGGACTAAAGAGGACCTTATGAGAAACAAACATTCTGTTCATTCCTCATGCTACATTGTTGTTATGATTAGATATCCGCATGAGTCAGTAAGGCTACAGGCTACGTTTTTGAGCTGACTGTTGACGTCACAGGAACAAACATATTCTTTATGTCTCTTAAAAAGCTGTGTCATTTCCTCTGAAACTGCAAAACAAGAACCACTATCTTAACCGTCAAGATAAGCCACCTGACGCCTGCATGAGACAAAGGCTCTGAGGAGGTTGGGTATTAGAGAACGCCTATGCTTGTGTGTTAATATATATATATTGTGTGCATTCTCTGAGAGGTCAGAGGGCTTAGCGTAGAGCTTTCTCATTCTGTTGTTTCTACTTGCAAGAGAAATAAAAGTATTATTCTGGTAAGTCTCTGCCGTGGAATCATATTGGTATGATTAAAACCTCACTTCTGGTTGTAGAAAGGAAAATGAGGATTTCCCTCACACTGTAATGTAGGAACCATCAACAGGAAAGGCAGAGGTGCCGTTAATGACGGAAAGCATACACAAATGCAGGGGGGAAATGAGTTTTACAGGGCCAGTGTCTCGTCCAGATTTTATCCCTTCAATTGTGGATGTGAATGATTAATTACAGGCCCTGTCAACATACGTAATCTGCTATAATAAATTTAATTCTATCCTGACAAATCAGATTTCCTTCATCGACAGTTAAAGTCTGAAATAGTGCATACAATTCTCTTGAAGACTAGATAGATTTATGGCGGCAAAAACTGAGAGCAAGCCATAATTATCCTTAAATATGATCCTAAATTTCCCCAGAGTATGTTTTCCTCGTCCATGATTTGCCTTGGATCTGTTATTGTGGGGTCAATAACATGTGGTGAATTACTAAGTAAACAAGAATTGTATTGTTTTAAAGACTAAGTCGTCCTTTAAATACTTATGTACTGTTTTTATTTTTTGGAATGGAAAAGCTCCACAAAGTCTAAATGCCTGTTGGCCTGCTTCTCCTCGAAACCAATGTAATTGAATAAGCCAGATTTTACATGTTATAGCAATTGAAAAATCCATAAATCTTCATAAATTCATGTTTTCTTCTCCTCCAGTAGAGCTGTGGTCAAGTCTATCTTGGTTTATTGAATTCAGTCAGTTCTGCAACTTTCTTTCGCAGAGAAAGATGTGTTACATGATCTAAGCCCGACATTTAAAAGAATATGAAAATGAAGGAATTGCCCTTTCTGCTTGAGCACAACTATGCATTGCAAAATCCCTTGTGTTGAATCAAATCTAACAGCCTTGAATCGTGTCTAACAGTTTTTAAATGAGTCCCACTGGGGGTTAAACGTACTCCATCAGAGTTGATTTTACACTGAACATTTTGATGTGTGGAGTATGCAGTGAAAGAAATGCATGAACTAAATTGTACAATTTGATAAAGACAGTGCAATGAATCACATGAAACCTCCCCAATGAAATGTGTCAGCTTTTTTTCTCTGATTAAGCCTTTTTCCAGGGCACCCTGTGTAGGGATCTCTGATTAAGCCGTTCTGTTTACTTATTAGCACATGCTATTAGCTGTTAGACTGGGCCAAATATACCCAGGCATTATTTAGATACAGAAAAATAATTCTGTCAGGACAACTCACGTATTTATATGACATGTTTAATGAATGAATGTGCTGCATAATTATTTTAGTTTGGCGGTGACTGGATCTGCTTTAGTACTGCTCCGGAGCACGGGCATCTCCCCCCACTAAACAGGAGATGACCAGAAACCCCCCATACTAAAGCAGATCCAAACAACAGGTGGAAGCTGGGGTGGTGGAGGGTGACAGCAAATTTCTTTTAACACAAGCCGTAAGCAACAAAGAGCAGTGCATCAGCATTCAAGCAGAGAGAACTAATTATTGGCTTAAAAAGGGCGCTCCATTAGAGGTGTGTGCATGTGATTGGTTGAGCATGTGACGCTCTAGTTTTTGCGATAGAGACGTGATAAAAACTCCACTATAATGAAGGCATGGGGGCATAAATCATGTTTATCTGTGAAAAATTTAAATGAAACTAGGTTTTCATATTATTTTCATCGTTTTGCACTGATATTTCCAGTTAATTTTCAGATTTATCTTATTATTTTCAAACAAACCATATAGACAAAAAAACACAAGGCAAAAGCAGATGATGAACAACAAATAGAAACACAAAACAAGAACAAGGTCATGCAATACATCTCTCAAAAGTGTCATTCCTTTTTTACTAAAAGTTTAAAAAGGGTCAATTTGACCCAAACCAAATACAAGGGTTAAATCTCATGGAAGAGGATTAACCTGTTTTAGCCTTCCAGACATTACATTACATTACATTCATTTAGCAGACGCTTTTATCCAAAGCGACGTACAGTAAGTGCATACAGAGACATCATGAAGATCACTACAGAACAGACAAGGCAAAGCACATCCTTCCCATAATGTAGCAGCTATCCCTAGTAATGAACGTTGACTGTAGTTCACAGTAAGCTGTGGATAAATCAGCAATACTACACTTCTATTCTAAATACTATTATAAACTATAATAAACAGACAGAAAAACACAGGGAACTAATAAACACAGGGAACTGATATTCCTAGGTTAGGATATCACTCAAGGTGGAATCTGAAGAGGTGTGTCTTCAGGCCTCGACGGAATGCAGGCAGGGATGGAGTAGAACGTAGGGGAATGGGAAGTTCATTCCACCACTGAGGAGCTAAGGTGGAAAAACTCCGCAGTCGGGACGAGCGAGAGCCTTTGACACAGAGGGGGGGAAGTGCCAGTCGCCCTGCTGTAGAAGAGCGAAGTGGTCGAGCAGGAACATAGTTCTGGATTAAGTCCTGCAGGTAGGCAGGGCCTGTCCTATTGGCTGCAGTGTAGGCCAGGGTCAGAACTTTGAACCTGATCCTGGCTGCAACTGGCAGCCAGTGGAGTGACCTCAGCAGGGGGGTTACATGGGAAAATTTCGGGAGGTTGAACACAAGCCGGGCAGCTGCATTCTGGATCAGTTGAAGAGGCAAAATGGTGCAGGCTGGTAGGCTTGCGAGCAGGGAGTTGCAGTAGTCCAGGCGTGAGGTGACCATGGTCTGGACAAGAAGCTGGGTGGAGTAGGTGGTCAGGTACGGTCGAATCCTCTTGATGTTGTACAGAAGGAACCTGCAGGACCGAGCCGTCGCCCTGATGTGCTCTTTGAAGTCCAGCCGGTCGTCCAGGACCACCCCCAGGTTCCTTGCAGAGCGGGAGGCAGCCACCACGGTCCCGTCAACGGTGATGGAGAGGTCATGTAGTAGAGAGGTCTTGTATGGCATGAAGAGGAGCTCTGTCTTGTCAAGGTTGAGCTTCAGGTGATGGGTAGCCATCCACTCAGAGATGTCAGTCAGACAAGCAGATATCCTCTCCTTAACCTGTGGGGTAGAGGGAGGGAAAGAGACAGACATTCTGAGTGTGTAAGGTGGGACTTACAGCAGCACACACATGCTGTCCTTGGATACACGTGCATACTGACACGCACCCACACCCACACCCACACACGCACGCACGCACGCGTGCACGCATGCACATGTTTGAAAATTAAGGGAGCCCTGTTTAGCCCTGTTTCTCACACTGAGTAAACGGGGTAAAAAGCAGAGATTCAGACGAATGTCTCTCCTGGGATTTTTATGACGGCGGCAGACACAACAGTAATTTACCTCCCAGCAGCGCGCGCTGTAACAGTTCTGCTTTGAAGAAGCTCAACTTTGATGTGGAAAATCATGGGAACCAACACTGGTAATCAATCAAACGCCGGGGCGGAAAAGCGAGCGCCAGTCTGCAAAAACATTTATTCAAATGTATTCGAATGTTGGAAATGCTGTAAGCATTAAGAAGAGGTGTTACATTTTAAGATTTAAATATGCCAGTAATTTGAAGATTTTTTTTTTACCGTTTGGAAGACATACAGTAAGTGTCTGACATAGAGATAGTAATTGAGGCATCGAGGTTCCATGTAGCATTCATTAGATTCTCATTTATTATAAATGGGAGCAATGTAAAGTACGAAACATAAAAATAAAAAACGTGTCATATAAATAGAAAGCAGCGGCGACAAATCAAGATTCGCTAAGGAAAGCGTTGACACACGGAAATGGATTACATTAAGGGCTCTATTTTAATAAACCAAACGCAATGGTGAACGCAAGAGTAATCGCTTGGCGGTATGGCTCTGAGGGCGTGTCAGCGAGAAATTTGGTAATTTCATGACGGCAATCTTGGCGCATCTGATGGCGGTATTGCTAAAAGGCTGGGTTTAAATGTCCAAGGTGTGTCTCTATGGTAGCCAATCAAATAGTTGTTCTCATGCTTTAAAAAAAAGCCAGTTGGAACGCAATCGCTCCATGCAATTTCATAATGAGCAACCCAAACGCACTGGACCGTCAACGACAAGAGCGATTTTCCGCACAGGAATCAGACATACTTGCAACAGAAGTACAGGCTAGGACTAGTAATTTATGGATCACAATCCACACCACCTCGTCTCCCAGAAGTTTGGAAGGCACGGGAGGAGGTGGCGAATGCATTAATTAGCCTACATGAGGTGATGTAGGCATAATTATGATTCAAATGGTAGGCTTATGATTCAACTGTGTCAATGTGTAATTTATATATTATAGGCTATTGGCTTACATGATCGCAAGTTTCTTGTAAGCTGTCCTGTTTTATTCTAGTAGTTTAAATAAAAATTAATTAATTAATAATAATTATAGGCTATTTGTTCATTAAATGGAAGTGTAATGTTGGCATCACCTATAGACACTACATAGAACTACATGACGAATAAGTTGGCAAATTGCCAGAGTCTATTGTGTTGCCGCTAAGAGGTGGTTCCAGCGGATCATAACGCAATGGGTTTTCGTTGGTTCAAATTGTCACTGAGCCGAAAGTATTTTAGAACACGCCCCAGACAGCGCCACCCATCCCATTGCAGCGCAAGCGAAAGGATGTTATGTTGAGAATTTGTTGATCCTACCGGTATTGCTGAGAAACGCCATAGCGCCAGTTTTAAGACGTTGATGCTGTCAACAAGCTTGCGTTTGACTATACCGTCCCCTTGCGCTGGTTTGAAAATAGAGCCCTAAGTATCAAGTAAAGGAGTCAGGAATTTTTGAAACCAATCGGTTCTGCCTGCTCCTCACTGTTAGTTGTAATTTGCTAGCCACATTGAAGGCGAAACATTTATTTCATTTCTAGCACTTTGCTAAATCACCCCCTCGACATAATACGGTGCTCTATAAGACCTTATGTATACGCCATACTATATCCGTCCAATAATAAACTCAAGAAATAATGGGTAAATGTCTGTGGCAGGAAAATGATGAAAAGCAATCAAAAAAACCTAGCCTACATAACCTGTGAATATATATGTGAATCCATTCCATTAGTGAGTCTGGCGACTAAAGAGGAATTGTTCTTGTTGCCAACCAAACTACAAGTTGCAGCCAGAAAAAGGCGATAGAAACACACATATCTGCAAGGTGGAGTCAAATAAATGTTCAGGTGTTTAACAGCACTCTAAACCTTGTATTGCATACTAATCGGCTGAAAAATGAATCCGATATATATAAATATATATATAGTGCTCTCCACAATTATCGGCACCCCTGGTAAAGATGAGTGAAAAGGGTTATACAAAAATTCACCGTTTGGTGAATTAGCTTAATCTCACGCTGAAAGAAATGAGAAAAATCCGACCTTTAATTGAAGTAAATTTATTCTGAGAAAAAAAAATCCCTCATCAAGAAATAATTATTTTTAACAAAACCACGTGTGCCAAAATGATTGGCTCCCCTGCAGATTGGTTTGACCCCTGCAATACTTTGTACAACCTCCCTTTGCCAATAAAACAGCAATGGGTCTGAAACAACTCCCATAACATCTAATAAGGTTGGAGAATACAGAGCAAGGAATCTGAGACCATTCCTCTTTACAAAATCTCTCCAGATCATCGAGAGTCCTAGGTCCTCTCTTGTGCACTCTCCTCTTCAGCCCCACAGGTTTTCAATGAGGTTTAGGTCATGGGACTGATGGCTTGATTTTGTGTTCAGTTAACCATTTTTGTGTTGATTTGGACGTATGTTTTGGATCGTATGTCTTGCTGGAAGATCCAACGACGACCCAGTTTTAGTTTCCTGGCAGAGGCAGCCAGATTCAGATTTTAAATTTCCTGGTATTTCATGGAGTTCATGATGCCATGTACACTAACAAGGTTCCCAGGGCCTTTGGAGGAAAAACAGCCCCACAACATCACGGAGGCTCCACCATACTCAACAGTGTGGATCAGGTTATTTTCGGTATAGCCACCTTGAGTGTTGGTTGCCGAAAAGCTAAATTTTCGTTTCATCTGACCATAGAACACGGTTCCAGTCAAAGTTCCAGTAGCGTTTAGCAAACTCCAGGCACTTACGTTTGTGGTGAAATGACAGGAAAGGCTTTTTTCTGGCATGCCTTCCAAGTAATTTGTTGGCATTGAGGTGACGTTTAATGGTAGTTTTGGAGACTTTATAACCCCAAGATGCTACTTTCCTCTGTAATTCTCCAACAGTGATTCTTGAGGATTTTTTTTTTTGCCTTTTTTACCATCCGCCTCACTGTGCGTGGGGGCAAAATAAACTTGGGTCCTCTTCCAGGCAAGTTTGTAACAGTTCCAGTTGCTTTGAACTTTTTAAGTATTGCCCTAACGGTAGATATGGGCATTTTCAGGAGAGTAGCTATTTTTTTATAGCCATTCCCTCACTTATGAAGCACAACACACTTTTCCCTCATTTGATTTGTGTGTTCTCTTATCTTTCCCATGTTTATGTATGAATAAGGGAATATGGTTTCTGTGTCACCTCATATTTATACCTCAATGAAAAAGGAAGTCATGTATTACTGCTTGAAAGTTCCTAAACACTCTGATCAACTTTAAAAAGTAAAATATAAGCCGTCACGGTAGTACAGCGGTAAAAGCCCTGTGGGAGCAGCAATTGGCGGCTGCTTCCGGGTGGGAGGAGGGGCTCGGAGAGAATCGCTGCACACATAGCAGCCCCGGGCGAGCTGGAATCACGGTCAGGAGCTCGGAGGAGTCGCGCCCTGAAGAGGACGTGGCGCCCTCCCGTCCTACCGCTGGCTGACGGGGTTGTGTAGCGGTGATTCTCTAGCGGTTGCTACATGGGGGGAATTGAATTAGAATAGGGGTTCAATTGGCTACTAAATTGGGTGAAAATGGGGAAAAATCAGAAACAAATTTTTTTTTTTTAAATGGAAAATATAAATGGAAAAAATGCTTCAGTTACATTTGTTCATAAGAATTTCTAGGAGGTTTTGTTAAAAATAATTATTTGTTGATGAGGGATTTTTCTCAGAATAAATTCACTTCAATTAAAGGTTAGATTTTTCTCATTGTTCAACTTCCTCCCTGGCACCACAATATACACTGCCTGGCCAAAAAAAAGTCGTCGTTGCACCCGTCATGCATCGTGCCCACTGTACAAGCCTCTGGAGGCAGTGGTATGATCTGGGGTTGCTTCAATTGGTCAGGTCTAGGCTCAACAATGTTATGCAGCAATAAAATCAAGTCAGCTGAG
Source organism: Synaphobranchus kaupii (assembly GCA_029718625.1). NCBI lineage: Eukaryota > Metazoa > Chordata > Actinopteri > Anguilliformes > Synaphobranchidae > Synaphobranchus > Synaphobranchus kaupii. Next base: position 9,939,863 of record CM056395.1, read on the forward strand.
TACCTGAATGTACTGAATGACCAGGTTATCCCATCAATGGGCATATTCCAGGACGACAATGACAAGATTAATCGGGCTCAAATTGTGAAAGAGTGGTTCAGGGAGCATGAGGAATCATTTTCACACATGAAGCCATCAGAGTCCTGACCTTAACCCCATTGAAAGTCTTTGGCATGTGCTGGAGAAGACTTTACGGAGTGGTTCGACTCTCCCGTCGTCAATACAAGATCTCTACCAAAAATGAACGCAACTCTGGACGGAAATAAATGTTGCGACGTTGCATAAGGTTGTCGAAACAATGACATGACGAATGCGTGCCGTAATCAAAGCTAAAGGCGGTCCAACGAAATATTAGAGTGTGCAACTTTGTTTTTGGCCAGGCAGTGTATGTATACATATAAAATAAATAAAACAGAAACACCAGATGTGACAGATACCCTTTCTCAGAATGCTTCCCTTTTTCCACTGTACTGCAGGGGAACTGTCTGACCAGATGGGAGATGTCAGCCGGTGGAATGGAAAGTAGAATATTTAGGCCTGCTGACACAGTAAACGCTGGTAGGAGTCCTTTACGGCCTCCAAGTTAAACACTAAAGAAGGTTAAACGACTCAGGATGTGCCGTGTCCGTGTCACTTAAGGAGAAACAGCGTGTCGATGCGTGGCCAGTTCAGTATTTAATTCTGCTGGAGTTCATTTAAACATGGCTTGTATTTTAAAGTGAAATCTGTGTTAATGACATGGTGTCATAGGTGTTTCCAGGACCCTGGGTAGCTCTGAGAGCAGGTGGCACACTCCCTTAATTTTCAAGCATGTGCGTGCATGCATGCGTGCGTGCGTGCATGCGTGCGTGCGTGCATGCGTGTGGGTGTGTGTGAGTATGCACGTGTATCCAAGGATAGCATGTGTGTGTGTCCCACCTTACACACTCAGCATGTCTGGAAAAACAGTTCCAAACTAAATAACGTGCTGACCTGTTGGGGTGGGGTATCCAACTAAAGCTTGTGTTCTCAAACAAGAATAAGACCCTGACAGTGGGTAGCCTGCACCGGCACAGGGCACCACATGATTATGGCACGATCGAGAGCGTGAGTCTGGAAAGTACGCCTCACTTCATCGTGCAAGAGCGCCTCCCGTGGCCCACGGTGTACCTGCGGTCCGCCCGCACCGGCTGTGTGAGCAATGTGGCCCTGTGGTGCAATGACTGTGCAGCTTGAAAAGTGGCGACAGCTGGGAAGGCAAATGTTGTAGGACGTGTGCGCCAGTCTGAGTTCTTCCAAATTGATTGAGGACATTGCAGCAGTGAGACAGGCCTAAAAATATGGTCATCAAAAAAAAAGGGAGGGGGGGGGGGGGGGGGGGGGTGGTCCAGATTGGTCTGACAGAATGTCTATCAGTGTGCGTGGGTGGAGTTACGAGTGCAGTGGAGTTACTGCACTCTATGATTTATTCAAAGTGCTTCTCAAAAGCATGGGTTATTTTGTAGCAAGATAGTTTACGTTCAGTTGATATCATAGCTTTTTTTAACATACAATAGAGATATAAATGTTATTATTCACTTTATTAAGCCAATATTCTTTGATAAAGAGAGATACACTTTGAGATAAACAAATGACTTAGATGTGCATGGAATCCTTTAGCAATTTTCATGGGATAACCCACTTCTTCAGCTGTTCGCCATCAGTTATCCTGAACTGGGGTGGATGAAACTGGATGTAACAGACAGTAGAGCACAAGTTATGTAAAACATGATTATGAAATGTGAAATTATGACTCAAGGACAACCCTCTGACCAGAATACCTGTGCACAGGCTTATACAGATATACACAGTGCAAATAAATGCTTTATAAACATGTATCATGATTGGATTTCTCAGGCTTACATATTGTTTAAATCACATGGCTTGCTGTCTGTGTGAACATGAAAGGATTTAGCAGCATTACATTCTGCTTAAAGCTGTCATTGTTATGAACCAGGTCTGAGTCCCGTACTTGGCTGTCTGTGTCTGGATGAGCCCATTTGGTATAGATACCCCTCAATCGCATGCATTGAAGGGTGTCATTTAAGGTAAGCATGTAGCATAAGGTCAGGAAACTGGGCTTGCAACTCCAAAGTTATATGTCCGATTCCCTGGACAGGCGCTTCTGTCGTACCCTTGAGCAAGATGCTTAACCTGAATTGCTTTGCTAAAAATATCCAGGTCCATGAATTGATTGCATGTACAAGAATTTAAGCTCTGTAAGTTGTAAGTATGCAGGTGATGGATTCACAGAAACTGTGGTTACACAGTAAAACGTTCCGTGTAAATTAAACTCTGACAGAGTAGTTTGAACTCTACTGGAGTAAGTAATGTCCCCATTGGACCGTTAGAGTTGAATTAACTCTAATTTTGGTGTGGACTGTTACTATGGTATATTGCTCAGTCTGGCTCACTGTATCAGATTGATTTTGCGGTGTACGTGCCAGAAATCCTGCACAAAAATACCAAACTCAATGTGTTCCAAATAACAGAATGTGAAGGTAGAAAAAAGTAACAATAATAATAATCCAACAGTGTTGAATGTGTGAGACAGGTACCAGGTACTGGAATTACCTCAGGGGCCAGAGCTAATGGATGCTACCCGACAACCATTCATTTTCGGCTTGCTTTTTGTTTGTGAAATTAAATTTGAGGCGCTTTCACAGTCACGTTAATATCTAGCAAATTAATACATAACGCACAGTCAGCGTGAGACATCCCCCGATGATCACATCCTGAGCGAACTGCGGAAGGTGTAACTGCAAGGTGCAATAAATGCGCCGCGCGGGAGCAGCGAGGGCAACAGGTACCCGCAGCAACGCAGGGCCAGGACATTGAATGCGCCGAGGCACGCCGCGGGTACACAACATTCGACGAATGGAACACAGCGATCGAGCTTAAGGCTGAAAAGCGGTGCTAAAATGCGGCCGTAATTGCTTTAGCATACACGCTGTTCCACACAATTATCTTTTTGAGGAACACAGCGGCGTGATGTTGTTTATACCTAAAAATAACAATGAAAGGAATCGGTAAGTATAACATTAATTTGGACTGTTTACAAAAAACATGCCAAAGAGCGGTGCCTGATAATGCCGTGGTGCTAATACACTCCTGGTTCATGCTCTGAAAGGTATAAAGCTGTGGCCGGTGGGCGGGCGGGAAAAATCGAGGTTTTCGGTTCACAATAATGAGCACTATCAGAAAATAGTTATGAACGGGAGCTGTCGCTTCTCAGTGTTTTCCATAATTACATTGTGTTTCCACGGTTTGTTTCTGGAGGTCTGGAAAAGTAGACATCTGGTGTGTGTGCCTATGCCTGTGTGTCTGTATCTGCCTTGGTCTGTGTCTGTTTGCATGTGTATGTGAGTGTGTGTGAGTGTGTGTGTGTGTGTGTGAGAGAGAGAGAGAGAGACTCTCCGTGTAAATAAATGAGCCAGGTGTACATGTGTATATGCACTGTGTGTTAGCGTGTGTGTGTGTGTGTGTGCGTGTGTGTGTGTGTGTGTGTGTGTGTGTGTGTGACAGTCCCGCAGACAGCAGAGGGACAGTGTCGCCTCCATCATTATGAAACGAGTGATATAGTGATATATTATCTCCTCCCACTGCACAGCTCCTCATTTCTCTCATGCGGAGACATCTCGGAATTAAGGAGCGGGACCTCACAAACATGAATCATTCTGTTGCAGTCAAATCCTTACACCCCAGACTAATTATATAATTATGCCATTTCACTTATAATCACTCATAAAGAATGCACGTATGTGTGTATACGTATATACGAACCATTAGATTTTATCAGCTGACTGTAAAATCTATTTCTTCTAATGATATTCTGAACCTAGAAAGGATATTTGTGTCTTTCTCTTGAAAGGAAAAAGAGAAAGGGCCATTAGCTAGAGTAAAAGTTCTTACAAATTCAGAGTAAAACAAGGAATTCTCAGCGCATTGCAGAACCGCCACCAGAAAATGAACCTGCACTGATTTATTCTGTCTACCGATGACAGAACAGAATTGTGACACCTGGAGTCATTGCTGGAGCTTTGAATCTTACAGTCTGCGTCAATACCTCCACGGGATCCGTATCCACGGAGAGCCTGAGGTTCGTTTTTTTTTTACAGAAAAGCCAGGGGCATAAGCGCATCATTGCTGAAGAACACACAAACACGTGCAAAAGTATTTAAATATAAATGTGCTTGCATATTACTGCTGAATGCATCATGCAACTTAACATTTCTTTCACAGTTTGTAAGTTTTTTTTTTTTTTTAAGTTAATACTTTATTTGATTTCATAACTTGAAAAGAGGCTCATAAAAAAAGGTGCAAGAGGGATATCATTAATCTGTATAAATCTGTATAAAGTCTTTGAATGCATCGTGGTCAACAGGCATTCACAGACCTCTGTGAACCCAGTACGCAAAACTACATAAATGTCCACAAGAGACAATGTAAAAGAATGTCTTTAAAACGTATAACTTAGAGACAAAATGGGCCAATTGGCACTGCAAACACATTGATGTACATTGATGTATATACTGTAGCAGGTTTGGAAAACATTCTCTGTCACAAAGCACTAGTACACTAGTAATAATACAATGATAATACAGGGGTAGAGTCTATGGTCAGCTCTCTGGAAACAATCCAACATTTTATTTCGTCGAGCTATTCAACAAGTACAAGAATCCTCCATTCTCTGATTAACACGGATAGATAAAATATTAAGTAGGGGAATTACAGATTAGACTGGCAGAACATGAAAGAGTGTTGACAGCACCCCTGAGTAAATGTGCAGTGTTGCAAGATTGATTATTACAGCTTAGCATCCCGTTAAGGGCTGTCATTGTAGTCTCAACTATGTGTTGCTCCGTAACGTACCGCAAGAGAGCAGATACTGTTCAGTGACAGCACCGAATTAAGTGGAACTCCTTATTAGTCACTTCTGCCATCTAGTGGTGAAATAAAGGTACTGTCGTTGCCCTGGGGGAGTCCCTTAATTGATCAAGAGTGAGTAAGAGTGATTAATTGACTGGTTGAAGGATGCCTCTGTTCTCAAGGCTCATTAGACCCAACCAAAAATAGCCTGAACATGAGGTTGGAGGCTAGCTTGAAAAGTGGTGATCCCATATGATTGCACAAGGACACTTCAAGTGATGCCAGCTGTGGTGCTAGGGCCACTGGGGTATTGGCAACCTAGCTATCTTGCAGCGCAGGCTTATTACAGTCAAACAGCACATCCTGTTTAGGATTGCCGGCCTCAATCAGAATACCACCCCTGCTGGGTCTCCTTGATATGTTAGCAGCAGGATTTTACTGCAAACTGGCCGAGAGACTTAATAACAGGAGAAAAAAAGGTGCTGCATGTAGCCGATTTATTGAGGATATCAAAATATTTTATGAGAGGAGCTTTATGGCCACCTCCAGACATTGGCAATGCAAAAGAATGTCTGTCCGAGACAAAAACAGCAATATCTCCCAACGGAGACTGCTGTAGTCATTATTAAATAAATATCCCACCATTGCTGAGGACATTTTAGCTGACTATTGGAGAAAATGCAATGCGAAAATATCAATTTTCTAGATGCGTATAAATACATAAAAAATAAATGCACAAGAATATAATGCTTCTTTTATTGAAGAGGAAGAGTCACTAATGAAAAATTTGAGTCAACTTTTTATTTTGAAATCATTTCCAATTACTTTGAAACAGGAAGTGATTTCATGTTGTCATTTATATTATACAATACTTCATATTGTCTATAGCAATCCAATGAATAAATGAGAAGAAATAAAGTGTAAAAATTGGCAACTGTATTCAATGGATTAGAGAACTGACCTATGAGACAGACAGACACACACACACACACACACACACACTGTATATATTAATGTGCACATATATTTAAACAATATATGCAATATATTTATGGAATTGCATTTTTTATTTGTGTGTGTTGTGTGAAATATACGTAATGTGCAAAACACCTATACATGCAACTATATAATCATATTCACTATATGCCCATTTGTGCTCTACGCCAAACACTGTTTCGCTCTGTCGCCTGGCAGCGATGATCGTGTACGTTGGCACTCGTCTCTCAGACAGTAGGCTGGCCCTAAAGATCGAGGGACAGGTTTCCTAGCAACCACAGAAACGACTGTTTCAGGCAATAGATGGGAAAACTATTGAAGTAATCCAATTTGGGCAAACTCCAGTCTGGAATGCATTTCATTGCTATTAAGGAACATCTACAGGTATTCTTATTTAACCACACTACATACATGGATTTTAAGAAAGATAAAGTGTAAAACTTATACTTACTCCAAGAAATGCCAAAAAAATATATTACCATACATTGAAAAATATATTGTATTTCATTGAACTATACATTTGAATATATGGAGGCAGGTGGTTGAAGAGCACCTCTTCAGTCACCACCACATATAGCTCAACTCTTTCAGTATTCCCTTCATTTACAGTTTCCTTTGGGATGGTAAAGTTATAGGCATAGCTGTGTTAAGATAGGTTAGCTGCATAGAAGTATTTACTTTTATGTTCCATACTAATTGTTGATTTGTTCGGTTAACGTTACACTTATTGATCATAGTCACTCTGAATAAGACCGTCTGCTAAGTGAGTGCAACTGACAAGATAATGTACATTTAAAGTAATGGGTTCTTATTTCACAAATAAATCAGTGTTGACCCTTGATATTATCACAATGTGTAGATGAAGACTGAAAATATTATCAAAACACCATTTTATTGCCACAAGAAAAAACTGACAAATTAAGATTGCCAACATATTGGACAATATACGTATGTGGAAAATATATGATAATATTTTTGTTGTGTAAGAGACCAAGGGCAACCTTTACATGCCTTTGAAGGTCCCTTTTGGTGTATCAGTGCAAGAGGAGGTTTACTGCATAGTTTCATTAATCCGGGAAAAAAAAACATTTGGCCGCTTTAATTCACTTTAATTCGCCTGCAAGACCCAGGGTACGCCGTTCCTTCTCAGGGACCGTCCTGCAGAGACTGACCAACAGCGCCATCTGCTGGTCACAGTCTGAACACTCTTGTCGCAATAGTCGCTAATCAGCCATCAGCAAATGTTAATAACAGCTTATGGATAAGGAAGTGAAGTCTAGCAAAAATCTTATATTATAAGATGGTGAATGTGTCTGAAAAAATACGTACAAATATGTACTGAGAAATTACCCAAGATCAGTAACATAGTAACATACCATGATAATGTCTAAAGCAGATAAGCTCCCTAGTCCCATGCTCCATTACTCCAACAGAAAATGCCCATGTAGCCTACAGGGTTGTTGATGATAACCACTAGGCTGTTGGTACAGTACACTTTGACTATGTGTCACCTATAATTATGCTGACAGATATTGTGACCTTCCAGCAATAAGCATTATAACTGACAGATAAGTCTCTCATAATGACATTGCTTGAGTGCTTGGATCTCCCTTTCAGTTTGTATTTATTAACTTATTAAAGAATAAAGGAGAAGCATGTAGTATAAGAAGGTGTTAATAAAAGCAAATAACGGAATTCAAAACACAAGACTGAGCTGGTTAAAAGGCAGATATGAAAGTGTAATTGGGAAGAGAGGACTGGGTTTTTTCCCATTTGATTGTTGCATTTCTAACAACAATTAAAGACCCCCCAGGTGCAGGGAACTCCAACCCGAGTCCTGCAGTGTCTCCAGGTTTTTGTGATTTCCTTTACATCAGCAGCTGATGTAAGCCATGGAGAAATCACTTTAAAAACATTAAAAAGATTTTAAGATCTGAGGCACACCGAATACCAACAGGCACTGTAGCCTGTCGGGACTGGAGTGTGAGTTCCCTGCTCTAGCACATTTTTACATTATTGAAATGAAATGGTCAGATGCAGAAGGTGAGCGAGGTATAGCATTGGAATAGACCTGTCTCTAGGGATAAGGGCCGAGTCTGGCAACCGTCGCACTCCTCCGGGGCCGACTGAGCCACCCTCTCCTAATGGAAAGTGAGGGAATTGGGTCATGGGAAATGTGGCACTCTCCAAAACCCCCCCCCCCCCCACACACTCACACACACACACACACACACACCACACATACACACCCCCAAAATGCACCAGACCAGACATTACCCCGCTTTAATTCAATTAGCCTCGATAGCGAGGAGAGCGGAATTATTTCTGACGCAAAATCAGGACACCATCCCCGCATTGTGTGGGGACACGTCCAAACAGGGGGTTAAAGCCCAGAGTTTAGCATGAGAAGAGAGGGGGGGCAGGGGGGCAAGGGGGGCGGGGACTGGGGACTGAGGAGCGGAGATCAAGATCAAAGTGGAACTGGAAAAAGCAACAAACATTAGGAATATTCTCACCATGTTTTTTTCCACTACTGTGTACTGTCTACAATCACAACAGGATACTGAATACCAAAGACACAAGGATTTCCCATGTCTGCGGAATGTGTAAACACTTTTTTGTATATTACCCTCTCACAACGTAAGCAAAACATCTTTTGCATTCAAGAATTTCTGTTAGGTTTGATTTCTTTAGTATATATTCATTATACATTACTATACATCCATCCATCCATTATCTAACCCGCTTATTCTTATTATAGGTGTGCCCTGGTTAGAGTCGTGGGGTTGGTGGTGAGGGGGGGGTGGAGCCTATCCCAGCATGCATTGGGCGAGAGGCACGAATACACCCCTGGACAGGTGGCCAGTCCATCGCAGGACCATTGCTATACGTTCATTTATGAATGTATTATTCAGAATGACTTAAAATACAGGAGAAAAATAAAGGCATTCAACTGACAAACGTGAGCAGCAGACCCAACTGCATTCCCAGACCACCAAGTAAAGATGCAAGGTTACTAAAGCGCAAGTGCAAGTTAGCTATGCTAACCAAGAACAGTACACATTCTAAACACTTACGCCAGATATTCTCTAGTTACGCTCAATACCCCTCTCTGCATACACACTACATCCATAAGAAGCCCTAGGAAGAAAAACACAAATATAATCTAAAACCATAGAAAGACCATACCATAGAGTAGAGTAGTACAAACGACGGGAGTGCTACGGGGGTGGAGATGGGAAGGGAATCAAGCTGCAGTCTGACGAGGTGGGGCTTCAGTCTATGTCAGAAGACAGCCAATGAGTCTGCTCTCCTACCTGCTTTGGGAGCTTTGTCTTAGCACTGCGGGGGGCCAGTACAGACAGTACAGACCAGTACAGACAGGCCTCATCATTGGCAGAAGACACCGTGCAGGGAGAGGGAGAGCCATACGCCCGAAGGCCAGTCCAGGGCGTGGGTTTCGAGATGTGATTGGAGGCACGGCGGAGCTGTTCCATCCACTGCCCTCTAGGCTAGTAGCAGTTTTTACTTGAAGCGCTTGATGTGAGCAGTAGCAGGTGGCCAGTGAAGTGCATTTAAGAGGGCTGTAAAAGTGAGCATCTTCGGGGAGATTGTAGACAAGTCGTATGCATTATGCTTTAGTTGGAGCAGTTTAGTGGCATAAGGCTGTGTGTATGCCATACAAAGCAACCATCAATTGGCTATGACACCTATATATTATTGACATATTATTTGGAACCACAGATCAATCAACTGCTAAATCTGGCTTTTTGTTTGCTGCCCACAGTGGCCCAATCTCAATGTCTGCCCTCATACCATCACACACTTTGAGGCGCGTTCCCGATATGTCGCCGAGGGCTCAGGGCTGTCCCACTTAGGGTTGCCAACCGTCCCTTGAAATAAGGGACGATCCCTTATCAGTTCAATAAGGCTTATTGAACAGATAAGGGATCGTCCCTTATTTCAAGGGACGGTTGGCAACCCTAGTCCCACTGTAAAACCGCCATGTGTACGAGGGCTCTGTCACACATTTCAAGCCCTTTATGCAGACTTTGCTGAGGGAATTACCCACGGTTCATAGTGTTTGTGACCATAAAAACGTGAACGCAACCGGAAGCGTCTCAAAAGTTGTAAACAAACGACACGAATGGCGGGCAGAGTTCTTTCAGCGGGCACAAACCTAAAATGAAAAGTCCTAAAGCGCCGATTGTCATAAACATCTTGCGTGCTAGACCGGCGTCGTCAAGGCAACATATACACTCTCGGAAATAAAGGCACAGTGTACCTTTTTCTCTGAGAGTGTAACATCCCAAAGTGCTGTTCCAATTAGGGTTGCCAACCGTCCCTTGAAATAAGGGACGATCCCTTATCAGTTCAATAAGGGACGGGTCTTTTATTGTCCAAATAAGGGACGATCCTTATTTCAAGGGACGGTTGGCAACGGGACGGTTGGCAGTTCCAATCCGCATATTTGTATTTTAAGCCTTGCACTCTCATGCACCCACACATTTGCGCTGGGCACGCATATGACGTCACCCAAAGTCTGTGGGGGCTCAGGGCAGACACTGAGATTGGGCCAGTCAGTGCTCTTTCACCAGTTATTGCACTTGTGGTGTTCTACCACTAGATGGCAGTAAAACTCTAAGCAATTAAGATTCACACTGCATTTCCCTGCATATACGATCATTTTGGAGCTCAGGAACTGTCACCTGCACAGGGTTGGCTTGCACTGGCATTAAGGGAAGGGCCAGCCACACTAATATGCAGCTGCTACCAGGTTTTTTTTTGTTTGAAATTAAATTTATTTTTTACATTATCAGCCAGACATGCACTCTCGCAACCAAGCATATTGATTCCTGAGATGAAAGAAGCTATCAGGGAGGTAATTAATTACCGTCTTCTTCAGGAATAAAAACTACAGACTGTAATTTAATTAAGGGACATCAGAAACCCACATATACATTCTGAAATAATTTACTAAATATTCCCGAAAGGTTTGTAGCAAAGAGAACAGAAGTGAATAACATAAACTATCTGAAGTCACAAAAGGTGTGTTAGTGCTTATGGTTTATGACTGACAGAGTTAAGGACAAATGTTTATTGAATGTAGGCCAAAGGTACATTACATTACATTACAGGCATTTAGCAGATTCTCTTATCCAGAGCGACTTACAGAACTTTTTAGCATTTCTTTTACATACATTATCCATTTATACAGCTGGATATACTGAAGCAATTCAGGTTAAGTACCTTGCTCAAGGGTACAACGGCAGTGTCTTACCTGGGAATCGAACCTGCAACCTTTCAGTTACAAAGTATAACCATTATACTACACTACACTTACTGTGTTTCAAGTTTGTTGAACACATTTTACAGAACATTTTGTTTTATTGTCCATGTGTTAGGCCATGTTTTCTCCATTGGTACTATTAGTGTAACAAATCATAATTAAACTGGTACACTTTTTTTGTTTGAACCGAACCTGCAAGCCAAGGGGAGTATTCCACAAAGGCAGGATTACGGAGTTAGCTGGATAACTGCACTGAGTACAATCCGGAACAGTCCCTTTTTACTTCAGTCCGAGTTCCAGATTTGGGAGAGTTATGGGTTTTACTCAATTATCCAGCTAACTCAGCAATCCTGCTTTTTGGAATACCCCCTGATCTAGTGAAGAAGAAGAAGAATAAGAAGAGCAGTCATCTCTTACATAGCGCCTTTGGTCTCAAAGTGCTTGACAGTGAAAGTGGGGAAATTCAACCACCACCTATTTGTATGTCACACCTGAGTGATGTGTCTCACTAGTGTCATCACACCTCTGTGCTTGATGTGCAGAGGACTCATTAGCTGCATCACGCCTATGTGCCTGATGGAAACAAAGAGGGCCCCGGCCTTTACCCAGTGCCTGAATTTGGACAGGAGAGCCATGCCTGTCAGTTAATGAGAAGCACAGCAGTACAGCAATGGGCCTGCTGAGATTTAGGATTATGGTTTAATGGCTTCTCTTTTGTAATCCATAAACACTCGGGCTGTATGTGTTTGCAACTGTTTAATACTGCCTAGATCTCTGACGGGAGTCTTGTCCACATCTGTATGATATGAGAGCTGTGGCATTTTGGTATGATCCAGGCTAAAAGGAGATGCGACATACTGACATTTTATTCTAAAATTCTACGTTTCGTTTAAGGTACATAGTGATATCGAACTTTTGCATTCCTGAGAGTGACATTGATCTTTTGCAAGTCAATCTGGATATGTGAATGTATTGTATCCGAGTCACTGCAGAGCTGGTTGATCAATCAACAGCTTGACCTCTGACCCCCAACACCCTCCCCTCCCCTCTTACACTGCAGCCCCTGCAGTCTGACATTGTCCCCAGATCATGAGGAAAGCCAAACTTAATCCACACGTGTAGATTTTCCACGCTCTATACAGAGTATCGTCAATGCTGGAGGTATGATTCTAGCATGGGGTGGACTCCTTCTTCCTAAAATCCCATGACCAGCTCCTTCAGGTTCTTCTACAGTGGTGGTCCTCAGCCCTGGTCCAGGACAGCTATGGGTTCTCTGGTTTTTGTTTTCACAAATTCTGTCCTGTATGAGCTAGGTGAGGTCAATAAATGGCTTTAATTGATCAGGTAAGTGCTCAAATGAAAAAAATGAAACTTAAAAGTAAAAAGAGACCTTGTGGTTCTCCTGGACATAGATTCAGGACACTGTTCTCCACAGTCTGTGGGCCTGACAGGCAACCCAGTATCAGGACACAGACCAGGGGAAGCAGTCCTGTCTCTGATTCTCTGTGTTTATCTATCTACCATCCCTATCTTCTTTATAAAACCTTCTTTAAAAAAGTATTTCCTGCTGGGATTTATCTCTCTGTTGTTCATTTTCTCCCCTTTGTAAGATTTTCACTCTCAGGGCTTGATTTACTAAGACCTATAGGGTGTGGAAAACATTTTAGCACACGCAAAACCAATAACATGACCACTGATTGCTCATTTTGTTTTGCACCAATCATCGGTTGAGTTACTAGTTTTGCGTGCGCTAAAAGGTTTTTGCACACGGTAAAGGCCTTAGAAAATCAGACCTTCGCTGTTTTAATATTGTTTCCATTTAATTCTTATTTGAGATGGTTATTAATTTTTTGTCTATTGATTACTTGATTTAATACATGGGAGAAAGAACATGTTGAATTGGGCCTGTCCAAGAGATGTTGCTGTCCTGTTCTTTCCATATCAGGTCCACTCAGGACTTCGATTGTGTGCCTGCCTGCTCCGTGATTTGCTAAACATTGTGAGCGCGCATCCATTCGTCTCGGCCTTGTTTATATAGGCTACACTGCAGAGGGGTAGAGGCTGCATTGGCCGCTGCTTTTTGTTCTCCTGCTACATCCAGGCATTGTTCAATATAAAGATATACAGAGATGTTCCTAATGTCTTTCGTGGCTTGTTTATGGCACTTTTTTTTAACCCTCGTCCTGTTTTATGCTAATGGTTTTCATCCATTTTAGCACACTTGTCTGAATGGCTAAATGCCAAGACAAGCAATATTTTGGCTGCCAAGTGGCCTGGCCCGAGCCTGGTCTTCATGCATATCGTAGAGATAAATGGACATCAGTTTCTGCTGTTATGTTCGATATCCATACACTGCAAAACACCTTTGTAATTGAAAGGTATTCAATAACAAAAGTATTTTTTTAGTTGGCATTGCTTACACAGTAGTAAATAAATTAATGAATAAATAAATGTGCAAAAGGATGATTACATATCAATTTCTCTCTATAGAAGGCCTCGGGACAGAGAAGTAAAGAATATTGGCGACACAAACACACATTGAGTTACTGGTGAGGATTATAGGAAGACTGAAATCCTCATTTATACTATGGGAGAGGTTGTTTTTAATCAAATACCGAAAAGCTTCCCTGTGAAGAATGTCACTTACACTTCTGTTGTGCATTTGCACAATACACTACCTTACGGTAGTATACATAATAAGCGTAAAGCTGACCAAAATCATTTTGCAAAGCGACCAAGAAGGCAGTGTAAAACAGAGGTTCCCAAAATTTGGCCTGGGGGCCTCCTTGTGTGTAATAACTATTTGCAATTTTAATCCCTGAAGTATTAAAAGCTGTTAATGTTTCTTAATGAAGCATTTTAGATGACTATTGTGGGATGATTTACTCTCTTAAGGCCATATTAGGTGAGAAGTTCACATGTGTAGGATAAAGAATGCCCATTCATTCCCATAATCATTTCCTGCAATGTGCTACATGGCGGATTTATTCATTTAGAAGGTGGTTACATTCAAATGTATTTGTTGATAGACTGATAGGTGAAATCAACGGAATTCTAAATGCAGATCTGCTCACTGAAATATAAATAACTTTGATTGAAAGACAAAGAAATTAAGCAATAAGCCAACCCTGCATTGTGTTAAAATAAATGAAAGGGAAAACATTAAGAATGAATTAAACAGCAGATACAGAGGTGGAAAATCCAGGTTCAGAAAGAAAAGTCCTCCTCTGTATTTTGTTCCAATCACCTGGATTTGCTAATTAACATAATTCTTCAGCCAGGAGGTAGAACCGGGTAGAACTAATTAGAGAAATCAGCTGGCTGAGAGTTAATGGATGGAAGAAAGTCATGGCAGGATTGTTACTTTCTGACCCCTGGACTTTCCACCTCTGGTTAAATAACATTAATAACATGCTGGAATGAGAACCAGCATTAACAGGAAGATCCCAGTACCGAGTCTGTGCACCGCAGTGCTTACGACATGTAACATGAACATAGTCGTTTTTTAGGACCCAGGAGAACAACCTGATGTGTTGGTTTTACAATTCCTCCTGCTGTAGCGTGGAGAAGCAAGGAGGTCCTCAGTTAGAAAGAGGTTCGCATTCTCGACTCCTGTCT
>CM056395.1:9955153-10052653 GCA_029718625.1 Synaphobranchus kaupii
TGCTTGACCTGAATGGAGCTTCCTGGGAAGAGATTAACGAGGGAATCGCATTTGTTTAAGGGGCGAGCAAATGGAGGTTCTGATAAACCGCGCTCACTGGAGAGCGTCCGCATTTAGGGCCTGCCTGTAATCAAACACCTGAGAGCCGGGCTCTCCGTATCCCCCTGTCCTCCCGCAGGAAGCTCTTATCCTTTTCGTTTTTTAATGTCTCTGAGATTTAATGACAGTTCCCCCCTGTAATTTGTGTCGCCTCCGTCACCAGCCGGGCCTCAGGCAACACCCCACGCAGCTGGAGCAGGTCTTATTAATTAGCCGTTTGTTAATTGAGGCTCTAATAAAGCCTGCAGTCAAGGGAGTCTATCTGTCTCTCAGCCGTCTCTTTGTCTGTAATATGTAGATGACGAACAGCCAAAAAGGAAAGACAGATGTAATGACCCTATTCTGTTAGAAGGAGAACACATTTTCAAACAGTTGAAATACAATTCATATGTACTATGTTTATGGTTTGACCTTCTCAGAGATTTCGTATCAAGAACACATTGCTCACGCACACTAATGTCTGTCTGTTCTTCATATTTGTAATCATATTCTTAAAGTCCAAATGTGCAATTTATTCAAATCCAGTAAACCTGCATATCATGGTAAAATAAAGACACTTACTTAGACTGCAGAGTACTTAGTGTAAACACAAGGTTTCTCAACATAGTTTGGAATCGTTTCCAGCTTTGTCTATTGAGTTGACTTTGTTGGTTTAGACCCGCAGAGTGCCGGTATGGACATCGGGCATCAGCTGGCCGGTTGGAGACGGAAACCAAAGATGGTTAATAAAATGACATTTTGACGAGGTTCAGGAAGTTGAGTTCATCCCCATATGTTCGGTTTCAGCACCACGGACAGCTCTGCCCGGTGTCACAGGAAGTGGGAGTGGGAGCGTCACTCAAGGCCATAAGGTGGAGCGAATCGTACAGCCCCTTTAGCCCCTTAACCATCACACAAGATCTCTATGAACCATTTTATGATCCCAATGTTATAGGGACAACGGTTCCTTATTTTGTATAATGTCACAAAACGGGTTCAATCAAAATGATGACCCCGTACGTTCTATGTGTTCCACGGAAATCCACAGACGACACAAATAACGATAAAGTTGGTTATCCTCATTCCGGCCAAAAAATAAACATTTAGTCCTGAAAAAACCTCCACTGTGTTTGAGCTTCTGTTACTTTGTTTCAGTAATACTTAGAGTAACTCTTGGAAAACAAACTCCCCAAGGGTTACCTTACAGAAGAGACAGGATTATGCCTGTAGTGAAAGGGGTTCAAGAACAGTAATTATTTGAGTTTCGGGCTTGTGTTCAAACGTGGGTGGGCGCTCGAGAAGGGGGTTAAGCTGCCTGTAAGAATTCCTGATGCATTGTTCTATTTATGCTCTGTACTTGCTGTACACATGACCAGCAGCAACTTAAAATAAAAACCCAAAGTTGGTTCATCCTGTTCTCATTTCATTCCGTGGCAGAGAGCGTGGTTAACCTAAATTAGGTTCACTCTCTCATCTCAGCCAGAGTTTATTTGGTTTCAAAGTGTGAAAGAGCAAGGCCGTCATGCACCTGAATATGTGAGCTATTGTCTCATAAAGACTTGTACTCTTTGTTCTTGTTATATATTTACTTTTTTACAAAAGGTTTGGTTTTGATAAATGCACTATTATTCCATGGTGTAATTTCATATTCGGGAGAAGAGAGTGTCTGAAGAGAAGTGCATTGACATTTTGTGATATTGGACAGTGGAACATTTGCAGGGAACCCTTACACTAGAATAACGTTGGTCTCCAGTGGCATTCATTTACAGCCGGTGGCTTGCATTGGAGATTGGTGCCAGGTTTTTGGTGATGTCATTTAACACTGTTGTACATCCTTTAAAGACTATCTCTTGATTTAACTGACATATGATTGTCTTATATCATTGATATATCTACAGTCCTATATGGATTGTGCAGACGAGTACACGCTGCACGGTGGTGCAGTGGTTAGCACTGTCGGCTCACAGCAAGAAGGTACCGAGTTCGAATCCCGGCCGAGGGCCTTTCTGTGCGGAGTTTGTTTATGTTCTCCCTGTGTCCGCGTGGGTTTCCTCCATGTACTCTGGTCCAAAGACATGCAGGTTAGGCTAATTGGAGACTTTAAATTGGCCATAGGTATGAGTGTGTGAGTAAATGGTGTGTGTGCCCTGCGATTGATTGGCGACCTGTCCTGGGTGTATTCCTGCCTTTCGCCCAATGCATGCTGGGATAAGCTCCAGACCCCCCCCCCCCCCCCTCCTGACCAGGAATCAACGGGTTAGAAAATGGATGAGATAATGGCCTTCATTGAAGTGGATAATAAAATGCACTTTCATTTAGAATTCTGCATTTTGCCACTGCAGTGTAAGGCAATATGTGTGAGCATCATGGTCAACCATCAGAAGATGTCTTTTTTTCAATTGATGCTTTGGTCTCTGGACTCTGGAGATTTCTAAGATGAATAATTAAGGTAGTTTCTGTAAATTGCAGAAAGCTTTATACATGTGTACCAATGCAGAAGGCTTACTTTGTGCCCGGCCACGCTTTGGGTCATTGTCTCACTTCTTTTGTTTGAATCCCACAATTCTAGCAGAGGTTACGGGTAGAATGAGACCAACGGCCTTGAACCAAACGCGGCTCCAGGCAATTACACCCGAATAGATTGGGTCAAATTGATCTGTTCTCTTCACTCAGAAAGACCGGCTCCCCCTTTCTCCGTGCCGTCTTCCTGCAAGGATTGTTAGCCTGGTGCGGGGGAGTCTCCTCTTCTTCCCATCGAACGTAACACATTACATTCCGCACGCAACTCTGCACAGCCCCGGGAGCTGAACCACGTCCGTTTAATAACCTAATTTGTCCTGCGTCTGTCATGTGTGGAAATCACCCCGGTGAGGGTTCAAACCACTTCTCCTCTGCAGCGCTTCTCTATTTTTTCAACAAATGAGCAGAGGAGTGCTTTTCAGACGGGCTGAACAAACATGACAAGTGGTTTAACGCCATCGCGTCTCTTGACTCGGAGTGCACTGTTCTGTCGTTGTACTGCAGAGTTTGAATTGCATGACCTTCTGCTGTGGTTGGTTTGGTAACAAGATTCATTCACTTGTGCACACGATTTTGTGGTTGGGGTTTCGTGGAAAGCAGACGGTCCACCCTCCGTTTGTGTTTTTTATTTTTTTTACTTTATTCAGACAGTAACCAATAGAGAAAGATCACTGCAAAGAGTACCATGGCGCCGGATGGAACCCCAAACTTCGGGGGTGGGGGGGGGGGGGGGGGGGGGGGGGGGGGGGGGGGTAGGTGTGTTGCATAACAAGTGTGTTTGCCAACGTACGGACAAGGCCACATCTCGCCGGATGCTCTTTGGTTAAATAATTTTATACCTCGAGACATATCCGTCGAATCTCCAGAGCTATTTCCGTACGCTTCCAAACCAAGCCCGCGTTGTTCTTCCTGCTCCGCTGATTCTATCAGCAAAAGGAAGTTCACGTGTCAAACAATGATTTCCTGAAAACAATAGCAGGGCCTCGCTTCCTGCCTTTTACGGGCCTTTCATTTTTGCCTTTGCGTCTTTTTTTTTTTCTCCCGGTCATCACGTTTAGCCGCGCGGGGCGTGTATGCGTACTGGCAGCTTCAATAAAGCGACAGAGGAAAGGGAATGTTTTTATCTGGATTTAGCACAGCGGCGCAGAGTGTACACTGAAGGGGTGGGCGCACAGAGGCCCTGAATGGGGCTTTTGTCCCAGAGAAAGTCCCTCGTGGATGCAGAAGTGTTACCAGCCGCAGAGGACACTGCAGTGTAGGCCTACTTGCAAATATGCCCTGGAATTTGTGTCATCTGCAACCAACCTCAAAAGAGAGTTTTTGCACTCCTTTTTCGTGTCCTTGAAAAGTGTTTTCCTTTATTTTTAATTGTAGTTTTTCTCTGAAAATGGCATCGCAGTTTCGACTGAATTAAGTTGAGAATTCCTTCTCTGCGGCGGTGAAAAAATGGCTGTCAGCCACATCACTTCTGAAAATGACCTTGTTTTGTGACGCATGTTAGCAACGTGATACAAATGGCACAGTTGCAATGTAAAATTTAGACTATAGCGTGCAGCAAACCAATTTTCCTGGGAGATGATCTGCGTGCAGGTAACTGGTGCATTTGTGTCACAGCGGTTCCGTATCATTTTGCCATTAGGGCTAGTTTTCTCTGCCCAGAAGCGGTCTGCGGCGAACCAGGAGGGGATCGTCCGCGATTCACGCGCCGAACGGTTATTTGGGTAAGCCCCGCAGAGAGCGTGTCGGATACCCGAGTGTTGGGGGAGGGCTCCGACAGGGTCCCGCGCCGTTTCCGTTCGCTGAGGGGTTAAATCGGTTTGGTTTTCTCTCTGACCGGCTAATCCGAGGAGCTGTGGGTATCAGCGTGTCCCTCTGCTGCATTATTCATGCCCACTATGCCCCTGTTGCTAATCAGAAGCACTTTCCGGAGACTAGGGAGACTTGGATGAGTGTATAAAGCCTATCTCCACTGAGGAATATAACGGCAGAGAAACTATACTGCGTTTTCTAGCGCCTATACCAGGGATATGGAGCATTGGTCCTGGAGGGCTGCAGTGGCTGCTGGTTTTTGTGTGTAGACGATGGATGAAACCCTTATTTCCGCGGTTTTTGTTGAGGGGATTCAGGAGCAGACTCATCCGACAATTTCAGGAAGTAAACCGGGTAGTAAAAACTACAACTTGTAGTACAAGACATAGAGCGTGTATGCATGTCTATGGTGCAAGAGCGGGACATATTACAAACTACTTCCTCACTAGTTGGAAAGAGTTTTGCAGGATTTCTTTCGCACACTGCTTGCAAAGTGAGGGGAGTGGGCACATGGTAGACAGGGGTCTGAGTGGACAAGGGGCGGGGAATAGGGATCATATTCGGTCATGGCCTATCAGACTAAGCACATGCTTTCCCATGTAAATTGCACAGCGGTGATTGGCTAGACATATTCTGTCATTGGAGAAGCGCAAAAAAAATTGCTTTGAGAGTAACGTTAATCTGAACGATGTCGATTTGTTTTTGCTGTATCTGCTTTTTATATTTATTGGTGTATCATTTCATTCATTTGTTAACTGTGGAAGTGCCGTAAGACGTCCACCCTTGCGTGGCCATGTCACATGTTGTTTTTGTTGTTATCGAAGGAAAACGTCAGCAAAGCTGCGACTCATTTTAAAAACAAAGCTGCGCGTCATATTTTTGGTGACCAAAATATTTGCATACTTCTTGAAAGAGTATGCTCCCGAATATACTCGGCGAAATCCCAGAAGTAAGTATATCGTACGGGGGGTTTTAAGTATACTGCATTTAGAGAAAACTTTGCTTACTTACCTACTTTTTTCGTCCTGTCTACTCAAGAAGGATACGGTATGTACAATGGTACGGAAGGGGTGCTGATTCGGGACACGGCCTTGTAACTCTACCTTCCCCCTCTAGGGCACTTCCCTCACTAGGGGTACTTCCCCCTCTAGGGCACTTCCCTCACTAGGGTACTTCCCCCTCTAGGGCACTTCCCTCACTAGGGCACTTCCCCCTCTAGGGCACTTCCCTCACTAGGGCACTTCCCCCTCTAGGGCACTTCCCTCACTAGGGTACTTCCTCCTCTAGGGCACTTCCCTCACTAGGGCACTTCCCCCTCTAGGGCACTTCCCTCACTAGGGTACTTCCCCCTCTAGGGCACTTCCCCTCACTAGGGTACTTCCCCCTCTAGGGCACTTCCCCCTCTAGGGCACTTCCCTCACTAGGGTACTTCCCCCTCTAGGGCACTTCCCTCACTAGGGTACTTCCCCCTCTAGGGCACTTCCCTCACTAGGGCACTTCGCATTCATTCCCTTTGCATTGAAAGTTGCCCTGGGTAAGAGCATCTACTAAATGGCATTAATGTGACTGCATCTCCAAATCGATCTCTTCCGCCCCCCCCACAGGGCGAGAGCTACGTGTGCGCCTCCAACGAACCGTACCGCCGGGTGGACTACACCCGCAGCATCAACCCCAACTGGTCGGTGAGACGTGAAGACGGGGGCGTCGCGGTCGCTCCCCTCGCTGGTGCTGTCCCGGGGCGAGCCGCGCGACGGCAAAGACTTCATCAAGCCCAAGCTGGTGACGGTGATCCGCAGCGGGGTGAAGCCGCGCAAGGCCGTGCGCGTCCTGCTCAACAAGAAGACGGCGCACTCCTTCGAGCAGGTCCTCACCGACATCACCGACGCCATCAAACTGGACTCCGGGGCGGTGAAGCGGCTCTACACGCTGGAGGGCAAACAGGTGAGCGCCGCCCCCGCCTGTACAGACGTGGAATTCACCACGATATATTGTGAGTGCGCGGACATTTCATTTTGAAAATGCAAATATATTTCTCAGTGCGGGTTTTAAAATATATTGCATTATCTGAATGTGGCAGTAATTTGCATATTTGCTCATATATTATTAAGCATTGCAGTATCTTTGCAGATAATATATTTCCATTGACATTTGCACCAGTCAGACTACATTCTGTCTGCACTTGTTATGGTACATGCAGAGGCTTACATGCAGTTTTACAAAACCTTTTTATTTAAGTGTGTGGTTATTTGATCTTGTGTCAGTCTCTGTTTTTTTATTTGCAAGTAGTAAGTGGGTCATGCAGTTGCAAAACCTAAGCCTACTTGTAAAAGCATACATGACAGATTCACTTTCATAGCAGAATTCTCAGGAGACTTTCATATGATTTTATGTTTTCATTTTCGTGTTTTTTGTTTATTTCCATTAGTATTACAAAATGCAACATTACTCGAGCTATAAAGTAGTTTGCGGGTTGAGCACATCAGTCTTGTTCTACAGAGTATTCAGCTGCAGTGTAAATACTTCTTTGAAATGGATTTCAAACGTGTTTCCAAACGTCTTGCCGCTCTGTGCCAAAATGGATTCTCCGGTTTTAATGCAGAATTCCCGTTTGGGAATGCTTTGGCCGTTCAGCCTCGCCTCTCATGGGGTGGCCACACTGTCATGGTTTTCAACCCTGTTTCCCCATACGGTCGTTTTCCTCGGTGGCCACGTGAGGGCGCTGCCCTTTTGGTAGATGCTTGCTCCGCCCTGCTGAGTTGGCGGAGCTTCTGTTAAAGCATTTACACCTGTTCATAGTCACCTGAGAGTTATATAAGCCTTCCGTCTCCTTCGTTCGGGGCTTCGACATTAATTAATTGTTTATTGTTATGTACTGTGGTGTATTGTTGGCTGTGAGTACCGTTTTGTAAAATTCGATTTTGTTTGGAACTGTTGTTCTGTTTCGTTCTCCGGGTGTGTCTCTTTATATGGAGCTTGGGCGTTGTTGTGGACGTGTTTGTGTGTGACTGCGTGTTTTCTAATTATAGCATCGGAACGTTAGCTCTCTGTTCCATTTCGCCTCGTTACTTATTTATTTACTGAGAGGCTAGGGCGTTTGTTCCATTTAAAGCTTGCGTTAGTCTATGGATAGTAAAGTTTATGGGACGACGATGTTCCGTCGGGCTCACCTGTAAAATGTTTCTCTCTCTTGGGAGATCGGGGTGTTTACCCCTTTGCTTTATACATTTGACTGCGAGCCTATTTATCTCGCCATGGGAACGTTAAATCTCTGTTCCTGTTCGCCTCGTTGCATTTCCTCATCATAGAGGGGCAGGGCGCTTATTTTCTATTATTCTCGCGTTGGTCTAGCCGGTAAATGTCTGGTTCTGCCTGTCCTGTTCGTTCCTTTCGGTGCCTTTCTCCTTGCATGGAGTTTTGACGATTTTGTACGGAACTGCTGTTCTGTTCGTTTTTTAGGTGCATGTCTTCCTATAGGGAAGCTTGGGCGATGCTGTGGACACGGTTGTGTTTGACCGCGAGTTTGAGAGTAGCCTGGGAACGTTGGATCTGTTCCTTTCGCCCCCTCTCTTACCATCGTATTATTTTGCAGTGTTTGTTTATTGTTTTATGTTTGTCTTTACGCTACTCGCCCGTTTTGATTTGTCTTATTACCGAGACAGGGCGCGTATTATGTCTGGCTGTTCAGATCCCTGTCCTTGCGCTCTACTTAGCGTTTGACAGTTAGCCGGTTAGTAGCGTCTGTAATGGTGTTCGTTTGTTCGTTGTCTTGTCTCCTCCCTTATCTGCGGGTATCCCACCTTAGTGGCCTAAGGGCTTAATGATTCCCCTTGCTGCGTTTGGCTCCTCCCACCTCACACATCACGCCCCATTACACACACAGAGATTTATTATGGGATGGAGCCGATTCATTTTCTGTGGGCCTCATATGTTGAGGACAGAAAGACCAGAGGGCTATCTATAATTTTTTGGTGCTTTGTCTGCATTTGTTCGTTCTACACACATCAAAATTCGTCCAGTAACTGTCCGCTAGCCAAGCTGACTTCATGAGTCCTTTCCCATCCCAATATTGAATCCTCCCCTTTTCAAAAATGGTACGCGTCCACTACCTTTTCTAGACGGGGGAGAAAAATGTACAGTGATGAATGAATTTGTGCTTTTTTTTACATTATGTCCATCAGCCAGGGGCTTACTACCACTGAGAGCGGGGTTTGTTGGTGATTGGCAGGTTGGTGATTGGCAGGTTGGTGATTGGCAGGTTGAGTGTTCTCTGGACTGGGAGCAGTGCGGTGATACCTTTTGAGTATGGACTTTCACAGATGTGTCGGAAATGGGAAGCAGCACCTGGAATGGAGCCGTCTTTGGCCGGTGCATCAAAACCATGGCAGCGGTTCATACTTCAAAGGACTGTAATGCGGCTGTCCTCTGAAACCCGATTCGTACTCGGACTAGAATTGCGCCATAGCATAAAGGCTGTGTCATATTGGCCCTTGAATGTTTTTTTTCAGTTCACCCGTAGAAGCCAGTGAGCATTTCAGTGTTCATTTGAGGGAATTGGTCGATTAAACTGAGTAAAAATACATTGAATTTTCCCTCCATTTTGCTTCAGATGAACGACCCCTAGGTGTCCATGAGCACATTAATGTTGGGTTATACACCGCGGAGCGGGCGTTTGAGGAGAGGTGGCCGTGATGCGGAGTTGCGCGCTCTTTTCGGCCGAGCGGACGGAGGCGGGCTACGCGGCCCGAAACACAATCGGGCCTTATTTCCCATCAGCCAATGGGAATCTTCACAGACAGGCCAAAGACATGACTCAGGAAAATAATGAGCTGTATCCGCTCAGCCGTGGGCTCCCCAACAGAGCCCTCATTCAGAAAGAGCTCTGAGGAGCAGACCAGAGCCTGAATAATTCTGAGACGGCGCACGTGGCAAAGGTACGACGTTCGGGCAGATCCACTGATACATCTGTCGATGTAGTCCACACAGAACCGTCTGGATGAATTTAGCTTGTTTAGCTTCTGCTGCAGTCAGACTTGATTTCCTGTTAAAAGCCTGGATTCTGAACAAATAATTGGGAAAAAATGGGGAGAATATCGCTTGCTAGAATATTTCAAGATTTCTACTTTTGTTAATGCATGAGTACGGTGCACACGTACATTTTGGAAATTGCCTCCATTGATGCGTTGAGCCATGACAAAGAAAGTAAAAGATGAGCAAAAACAATAAACACTTCATAAATGGAAATGCAAGAAAATGTGACATGCCTCAAAACATTCCTAGAACCTATTACAGAGACAGCCCACTCAAGGTTCTGACCACAAAACATCTTGAGATTTATCCACAACAGTTCCCTAACAATGTGTTTTAATGTAACCATTCCCTAATGGGAGCCATCACGGGTCTGGCCGACAGCAACTAATTCTCTTGATGTGTTGTCTCAGTCTTTCAGATTTTCGGTTTACAACATTTTCCTATTAAAATGGCATTGCATCATAAATGATACATTTCCAATCTGTGAAATGTCTCCATCTTCAATAATTGATAACAGTTCTCTAACGATTTGACTTATTTTATTCTGTAAAAGTGAGTGAACCTTAATCATCATTATACATTATTAAAAAGAATTTGCATGTCATGTGACCTGTTCCGATGAAACTTGGATTTCACTGCATTCATTTTTGTATTGTGGCTTCATTGTAGAATCTACACATTTTGATTGATATTTCTAATGACTCAAAGTATTTGTGATTGGGTGAAACCTCCCTTGAAAGGCAACCATACGTTGGGGTACAAATTGATCTATGGAGGTTCTCTGTGACTCCCATAAGCCCATAATCCATACCCAGAAATGAGTGCTGGGCGATATACAGCCTTGATAATTATCGAATGCAATAACGGCTGTCGCCACCAGTGGGGTATTGCCTCTCTCTTCGTCTTTTTTTCTTTAAGTATACCCAATATGCGGCGGTAAACATCCAAACTTCAAAGACCGCGTGAAATTCTTTCGGGGAAAAAACGTCACCTCTGTTATCTATTGGGTGTTGATAAGACAGCCAATCAGCAGCAAGGTCGTACAGCTTCCATATGATCATGTGATGTGTTTTTGTCAATCACATGGAAGCTGCAACGCCCTGCTGTTGATTGGCCGCCTTACCAACGCTCAGTAGATAACATTGGTGACGTTTTTTCCACAGAAGAATTTCACGTGGTCTCTGAAGTTTAGATTACTACTATCAGGTATAATTAAAGAAAAAAGACAAAAAGAGAGGCAATACCCCACATGGTGGTGACGGCTGTTATTGCATTCGATAAATACCGATGCCTGTATATCGCCCGGCCCTACCAGAGATGTACATGGAATTACAGGCACCGGGGTAGTAATGAAGAAGGTCATTACTGTCCCATGCCAGAGAGAGAACACTAATGGGAATATGAGAGAACACTAATGGGAATATGAGAGAACACTAATGGGAATATGGGAAAGCGCATACGCCTCTCGGCACACAGAAGCAAAGGTCTCCTTTCCTTCCAAAGCCAGACTCGACGCAGCGCTTTTCAAAAACGTGTTTTTGGCTCTCTCGTGTCCCGTTGTTTCTTTCGCTCCTGATAACAATGCAGGAATATCTCTTTGGGGGGCTCGCATGGTCTCTCCCTCCGGTTGAGCCTGTGTCATTACACCCGCCCTCAAAACACCCCGCATTAGTGACCTCTGTTTATGGAGCGCAAAACTGATGACAGCGCAGTAACTGTCACCCATCATTTGAGCAATGGGAAACTCACCTCACGCAAAATGCAACAAAGTTTCTCTGCCTTTATCACTTGGATATACACTGTATTTGCAGGGAGCGCCCGAGAATCCGGTCTAAGAGATGGAGACAGTGTAAAAAATGGATGTAATTACGGGTATCACGCTGGTCGATCACAGCGAGAACTGCAGGGCTGTTGCTACTAGATTTTCCTCCAGGCGTTCATAGGGCAGTGAAGGTTAATGTTGGTTATTTTATTTAAATGTGCGTGCATAATGATTTGCCTATTGCATAAAAGAATTTGCCTTTATGGTTTCCACGATTATAAACATTTCCCATACAGGCCATACTGACACAGAAAATCTATAGAGATAAATATACTATATATACAGTCAAGCCGGAAAGTCTGCACACCCCTTTCACCTTCTCCACGTTTTATTACGTTACAGACATATTCTACAATAGATTGAGTTAATTTTTTTTTCTACACAAAATAGCCCATAATGACAAAGTGAAAACAGGTTTTTAGACATTTGTGCTAATTTATTCAAAATCTAAATGTAAAATATCATATGTATACAAGTGTGCACACCCTTTGATATGACACCCAAAAGTGAGCTGAGGTGCATTTTGTTTCCACTGATATTGCTTGAGATGTTTCTAACTTAATTGGAGTCCACCTGTGATAAATTCAAGATTACGGAAAAATCTCTGCAGCTTTACAGGTCCCAAAGAGCACAGTGGCCACCATCATTCGTAAATGGAAGAAGTTTGGAACCACCAAGAATCTTCCTAGACCTGGCCGCCCGGCCAAACTGAGCAATCGAGGAAGATGGGCCTTGGCCAGGGAGGTGAGCAGGAACCCGAGGGTCACTCTGACAGAGCTCCAGCGTATCCTTGTGGAGAAGGGAGAACCTTTCAGAAGATCAACCATCTAGGCAGCACTCCACTAATCAGGCCTTTATGGTAGAGTGGCCAGACGGAAGCCCCTCCTTAGTAAAAGGCACATCACAGCCCGCTTGGAGTTTGCCAAAAGGCACCTAGAGGACTCTCAAACCATGAGAATCAAGATTCTCTGGTCTGATGAAACCAAAATGGAACTTTTTGGCCTGAATACCAAGCATCACGTCTGGAGGAAACCAGGCACCGCTCATCACCTGGCTAATACCATCCCTACAGTGAAGCATGGCGGTGGCAGCATCATGATGTGGGGATGTTTTTCAGCAGCGGGAACGGGGCGACTAGTCCTGATAGAGGAAAAGATGAATGCAGCTAAGTACACCGAGATCCTTGAAGAAAACCTGCTCCAGAGCGCTCTGGACCTCAGACTGGGGCGAAGGTTTACCTTCCAACATGACAACGACCCGAAGCCAAGCCAAGAGAACAAAGGAGTGGCTTCGGAGAAAATCTGTGCATGTCCTTGAGTGGCCCAGCCAGAGCCCAGATCTGAATCCAATTGAACATCTGTGGAAAGAGCTGAAAATGGCTGTGTACCGACGCTCCCCATCCAGCTCCCCATCCAACCTGACGCAGCTTGCAAGGATATGCCAAGAGGAATGGGCAAAAATGTCCAGAAACAAGTGTGCCAAGCTCGTAGCTTCTTTCCCAAGACGCCTTGAAGCTGTAATAGCTGCCAAAGGTGCAGCAACCAAGTATTAGGCTAAGGGTGTGTACAGATATGTAACCCCTAAATAACCTATTTTTGTCAGTAAAAACCTGTTTTCACTTCGTCATTATTGGCTATTGTGTGTAGATGTTTGAGGCAAAAAATGAACTCAATCTATTGTAGTATAAGTCTGTAACGTAATAAAATGTGGAGAAGGTGAAAGGGGTGTGCAGACTCTCCGGCTTGACTACGTTTATCAAGTCTGCATTATTCTTTTACAGGAAGAACTATATTCAGACACAGTAAAAAAAAGAATAAAAAAAAATAAAAATAAAAACGAGGGATTCCTGAATGTTTTTTTTTCTAAAGAAAAGGTTCAAAGTTTTGATTGTTCTGAGACTTTTTTGACAGGGAGAGAGAGAAAGAGAGAGAGATAAGGAGGGAAGGGGAGAGAGTGCATACAGTATATGTAGTGAAAGGACAGATGATGTTTCCGCAGTGTGGATGAGTTCTCACTGGTGCCCATCACCCTGCTGGATGACAGCACTAAGTCAGAGCTGCAGGCGCAGAGTACAGCCGCTGCAGCCTCAGTTCCTGGTGACGCCTACCATGCCTTACTGTTCTTTACACGTTAGACGTGTGTGCCAGTGAAGCCCACCCCATGGCACTGAGAACAAGTTACTTCCATATGTACAAAACAGTAAACTAAGAAACTTTGTTATTAAAGCTGGTTTCATGGTACAGACCTACAGGGAACTTTTTAAATCTAGAATAGTTGAAAGACCTGTTCCCGTATGTGGAAGCCGCTGGTGTTGCGGTAATTTTCGGTACCAGAGATGTAGCCAAGGGAGGGGGTTGGGTTTCAGGCGACCAGAAATTCCAGAGATACGAGTAACATATGTGGAAGCTGATTTGGAAGAACCCCAAATAGATTTGCACATGGAAGAGGATATTATGGTTTGAATTTGGTTCTCGACTTTTAACTCTGGACGTCAATTATTTGAGACGACAGCAGCCGTCTGCAGATTTTCTAGTCCACACTCAACGTGATTTATTTTATACACTGTCTAAAACAGTCTCTTGAGTTCAGGACTTTTTGATCTGAGAAATACCGTCTTCCCATCTGATTTTCTCTACTTGTCTTGATTGATTTCTGCTTTCTATGCACACTTGGAGAGCCTGCCAGCCACTAATGAATTAGCCTATTAGGTGATTTATATTAGCATAAACACTCCATTGAATCAAATCGCTGTGGAAGAAGGCTAACCGGACTGTAATGCAGATGTTCTACAACCGGTTTGATGCCAATCAAGTGTTAATGATTTTAAACTTGTGACCTGTGGAAAATTGATACCTTGCTTATTATGAATGGATTAATGAGGGCGGCTAGTGCGGTCATGTTTACACTGTAGGGGGAATGAAAGCCAGGATGTGGACAGAGGTGGAGAAAGAGTGCTTGTTTACAGAGTAATGGAGCTCAGACAGGAGAATGGGGCTCAAAGAGAATGGACCTCAGACAGGAAAATGGAGCTCAGATGAGGGAAATTGAGCTCTGATAAGCATAATGGAGTTCAGGCCGGAGAATGGACCGCAGACAGGAGGGGATTGAGTTCAAAACACGAGAGTGGAGTTCAGACCGAAGAATTGATCTTTGGCTGGAGAATAGACCGCAGACAGGAGGGGAAGTTTCAGGCAGGTCAGTGGATCTTAGAGAGAAGATTGGGGCTAATAGAGAATGGAGCTCAGATAAGGGAAATTGAGCTCTGATAAGGATAATGGAGTTCAGGCAGGAGAATGGATCTTAGGCCGGAGAATGGACCGCAGACAGGAGGGGAATGGAGTTCAGACAGGTCAGTGCATCTCAGAGAGACGTTTGAGGCTAATAGAGAATGGAGCTCAGATAAGGGTGATGGAGCTCTGATAAGGATAATGGAGTTCAGACAGGAGAATTAATCACCGACAAGAGAACAGGTCTCTCAGAGAAATGGGTTGGATCAGATTCACCTCTTCAGCTGCTACCTGTGTAAAAGAGAGGTTCTGCTTGGCCTAGTGCAGGCCTACACTTTCATTCCTCTCACCAGTCATGGAGAGTGAAATGAAATCTCTGATAGTATGGTTTTTGTTAATAGTTTTTGCTAATTTCTCTCTGTGTTATTGTCCTAATTAAGATAATAACATCTATTGTTTAATCCCAAAGCACATCGCAGAACCTCCCCACGCTTTTGTGGCAGAAATGCCTATTAAAAAAAGCGAATTCTTTAATGCCGAGCCTGGCTGAATCCCGGGAGAGCGCTAACGGGCTAATGGCGCACAGGAAGGACCCTTGAATTCAGCATGCCATCTGCTTCCCCGGCAGTCAAATCACAGGCCTTAGCGTCCGTCTGGGGAGTCGGAGGAGTCGTGAAGGGGCCCTGACCATCAGCGGGTAATTAGACCGATAAGCCCGGGCCTTTAGAACGCAGCTGTCAGGTGCGGCCCCCGCTAGCGAGCCCACTCGCTGAGATAGCGCACGCTCCACCAGCCACTCCACTCCATGACTGTCCTCTGTGAATGAGTATTAATTGATAACCGTTTCGTAATCGGGGCCAGCTCAATCAGCTGCCGTTCCAGGAGGATATGGCTGTTTTCCATTTCAAAGTAACCAGGGCTCTCTGCTTTGAAATTGAAATGGCACTTCCTTTTCGCCCGAAGACCAGGGGTATGAAATGTGGCGATTAACATATCCGTGGAAATCTTTCAGATCCGTTTTTCAATGAAAGTTCCAGTCATCTTTAATACTGCTTCAAGGACTCTCTTTTGTTTAGGCCCCGCCTTGTATACAGCAAAATGTTTAGGATTAAGCCAACACTGAGAGTACATTTACTCTGATAAAGTATTGTCAGAGTGCACTGTCAGTGTTGAAATAACCCCGGACATTTCACAGTGTACAGGTAGAAGAACATTTCTCAGCATTTATTTCTGTTTTCCTGAGGCATGAAAGTGTCTGTAGAATTGTAAGAATGTGGGTGTGTTGAGTGTTGTGTTGCAGTTCAGCTGTGGCGAGTCACAGATTTGGCTCAGGCTCGTGTGATATACAGAGACTATTACTACTCCACTTCCCTTGGCTGTGAGTGCTCGCACCACAGAATGCGATCAGCGGGGAAGGGCCGCTAATAAAATGTTAATTTGTTCCACGTCATGATAATTTTATGAGCACTGATAAGTATCGCCTGTCTGGGGAGATTTAAAAGAAATCCATCCAGCCCAGAGAAGCCCCCTGACCCCCAGCCTACAACACATAGTAAGGTTTATTTTTACATTTCAATTCAGATAACTGTGTGTGTGTACCTGTCACAATATACCAGTTTGCTATTGTGGAATTGTTGTTGGATGTGAGATTTTAGATCAGGGAATCACAGTACACCACTATGTAGGATGTGGCTACATTCATGTTACAGTGAGAAGTAAGATAGTTTTTTTTGGTTGCTAGCTTGCTCAGAGATCTATAGTACAGCATACAATTCTGGGGTTAATGGACAAACTTGCCTAACATTCCTACAAAGCTGCTGGGTGTCTTTCAACCTGCATGCTTCTGTTGTTGTTAGTGGTCGCTAAAGAGCAAAGGTCAAAGGTCAAATGAACACCCATGTTCTCACCACAGCTGTAGCTCGTCCCGTCGTCTTCTGTCCACTGTGTGCCTTTTTTCTTCAGTGTTTCGTCTGCAGCTTATTACCATTGTGTCTTTATTCTTAAAGAGTAACAACACCCACTGTCTCAGCCTGTCTCCGCCTACTACACAATTTAGAAAAATACTTTGTGGGGTGAGCGAGGGAGAGGGGTGGGGGCGGGGAGCTGTGTCCATCGTCATTTGCATAGATTAACGTACATTGTACAAATGATTTTGTATGACTCGGATCAAACTGTCAAACTAGACATTGCCCATCAAATATGAATCAAGATTCAGCAACTGCATGGCCTATTTCTCACCTCAAATATTTTCAGAAACATATTTGTGTGAATTGAACAGGACGCCATGTTGTTCCGGTTTAAAAACGTGGAGGCGAAACGAAAGTAACGTAGCAATTATCCATATGACGTACAGGTACCTCCAAAGAGGTACTCTGGCATCACGATTGGGGCGGGGGCAGTGTGGGGAGCAGAAAGGAAATTTCAACCATTACGGGCAGCACAAAGATGCTTTTCTACCAGTTAATTATGATATACAATATTATTTCAGAATTGTTGAAATAACGGCATGCGTGAATAAGTTTCGTTATAAGGTAGGCATACAAACACGTTTACAGCGTGATCTAGAGTGTAGTTACCCTTTAACTGGCCCCCGTGCTACTGCTTGTGGGAAGCTGCCTGAGAATCATGTTTTTGAATGGTCGTTTTTCACTGGTTGATGGCACTCCTTATCAGCAAGGCTCATGAAGAACTCCAGATTTTCTTTCTATAAAACGCCTCACGGCGCTTGTCTGCTATGTAGAACTTTAACCTGATTAATAGCTCAAAGATGATGCCCTTTACAATATAGATCGTACAGGCATTTGTTTTCATCCCTCAAAAATACTATCATCTGCCTTGGTTCCAGTGGAATGTTTACTCCTTAAGGCCGGTTACAGTTAACTACATGTATGTGTAACTACATCTTAAAACGCGTGACAAATGTCACTATAATGCAGACATAGTTCGGTACAGTATGGAAACACTCCTCA
The DNA here is from genome assembly GCA_029718625.1 of Synaphobranchus kaupii. Taxonomy (NCBI): domain Eukaryota; kingdom Metazoa; phylum Chordata; class Actinopteri; order Anguilliformes; family Synaphobranchidae; genus Synaphobranchus; species Synaphobranchus kaupii. Next base: position 9,972,607 of record CM056395.1, read on the forward strand.
AATGAAAGGAGGGCCTTGTGCTTATGCAACGTCCCTATTTAGAAGTAAATAAGGACGTTAGAAATAATTAGCCAGCAAGGGTGACGTGTGGCTTACCGCCGTCTCGCTGAGAGGACAGGGGTTGAGGCTGTGCGATTACACGTTGTCAGAACGCAGACCGTCGAAGACTAACTGTGCCCTCTCAGTGACCTCCCTCAAAGCGGCTAACTGAATGTTTACATCAGCCTTGCTAATGACGATCCTGTTTTTCCTGACTGATGACAAGATCAAATTTGGCCTTGAGGTTTGGTAAATGTCTTGGAAACCGTCTCACAGATTACTGGCTGCTCAACGTTCCTTCGGGCCTCTAGGCCTATGTTTAAGCGCTACTTGAGCCTTGTGAAAAAGGGGTGTCGAATATGCTCGTCCATCCAAAGGCCAGACTTGTCTCCCGTGTAAAAACACAGTTGTAGGGAGGAGCCCCAGGATAGCGGTCCAAACGCATCAGTGTTGTAGCAGAATTGTAAGGAGAAACTGCTGTTTCATCTCTGTTTACAGTGCAATTTTGGAGATTGCATCACAATACTTTTGCCTAAACTTAGAGTTTGAGCCTAATCAAACTCCCTGATCCAGAAATCACTCACCTGTAGAGAATGTAAAACCAGATTATGCTGCTAGATTTATTTTCAGGTTAAACTTGAGTGCAAGTGCACTGGCCTATATAGGTTTTGAAAGCAATTATCAATTCAGATGATTCACTCACTTAATTCACTCAGACTGTCATTGTGGTCTGTTTGACAGCTGTCAATTACTCTCTCACAGGTTACAGCTTTATGAGTTGAAACCATTCTGACACACTTTTCCAAAGATGATTATACAAATAGCTAGGCTGCATCAAAAGCATCAATGGCTTAATATTCGTACATATGTCTGTCCGAAACCACTTTTAGATCCATATCTGGCCACTGTCGCAGAGTAGAGGCTTAATATCGCCTCAGTTTGCCTTCGTCTAGACTGCAATGTTTGAGTGGGAGAGACAGCGAGAGAGAGCGTGGAGTAAAAGCTGGGACAGAGTGGAAAATTGGATTGACCGCCGTCCACAGAAGCGGATTAACACAATAATGAGCGTAGATTACCCAGCCTGTTCACGCTGCCCCTGACAAAGTACTCGCGTAGAGCCCCGCGGTGCTCAGCCCTGTTCCGGCATGTTCTGTGCTCCGGCCCGGCTGTGGGAACGGAAGGTGTGAGCACTGACCGGTGCCGTACACACAAAGAGCTGAGCTGTGCATCACTCTGAGCATCACCACCTCAGTTCCCTCAGCGGTTTTAAACAAACTTTAATCATCATTGATTAAGGAGACATTCGCATTACATTAGCCAGACATTAGCATTAGCATTATAGCCAGACAATGACTTTTGATGTGTTTTAAAACAAATAATAATCCAGAATTGGACTAAATGGTTTTGCATGACACTGACTATATTTAGCAAATTTCATAAACCAGAATATATATTTCTTTACAATAATGGCAATCCGTTAGCTTCATTTTGTCCTGAAAAACAGAACTTCATGTTTTGATTGTACATGTAATAAAATCTTCTATTACGGTTTACAGTGAGTTGGAAGGCTCTAGGATTTTGAGGTTTCAGTAGATTAGCACGGGGTGCCCCCGTTTTTCTGGCGTCGGTTGTTTTTAGGGGCGAGTCTGGATTAGGTTCCGCCAATGAGGTCAGACAAATCTGGATTTACACTATTGTCCTGTCCTTAATTAATGACCCGTGCCATCTGACACAAATTTACAGCCGTCTCGCGTGATCCGCTGAACTTTGTTGGCTGTCTAGCGTAGCTTCGTCACGCATGGCATTGACATTATGTAAATGTGCGCGCGTTCAAATGTGTGCTCATAATTATAACTGGTGGTGAATCCTCTACTTTAAGGCAGGGGAAGCCTCAACTACGCCAGGATTCCTAGTAAGTATGTATCCATTTTTCTGTCATTTTTTTTGTGAACTCACCACATTGCTGTTGCCCCCCTCTGAAATATGCAGATAAGCGCTCAAAGCTTATATATTCCTGCCCTTTTGTAGCCTTGTGTTTTTTTGGGTGATATATTGTGCTTATGGCTTTTTTATTATTTAATTGCCTCATTATTTTTTTTACTGTTATGCCAGCTAACTTCTCCCCTCCCCTCTGTGGTTACTGGAATAACAGGGTTTAAAATGAGGGCAATTCTTCTGTACAGACATCTTCCACAGTTAAGTGTTAAAATGAATAAAATGAAAAGAAGACCGGCCTGTGAGCTGAGAGTACCAGGGGCCAGGCAGCTGCCGGCACTCCCAGCCCCCCCGACCCCAGCCTAGGCCTTCATTGTGATATTAATCCTGGCTTTGTTCATACAGCTCCGGAACGTTCTCATCCGCCGCAGAGACTGTACGGATGCCGCTTGCGGCTCTAAGGGAGGGGCGTATCAGACACGACCGCAACGCGTTCCGCGCGCTTTAATCACGGCCCGTATTCATCAAGCGTCTCGGAGCAGGATCAGGTTTCCACCGTCCTTACGCTAGCCTCATGCATTTATGACTCATGGCCCATCACTCCTACTCTGGGGCTCTTTGTGAATACTGGCCCTGGCCTGATGGGTGTTTCCCCGAATTCTTGGCTGCTTGTTTTGCAGAACGTGGGGTCGGATCTGCACGGTGGGACAGGCCTGTTGCATACATCACAACCAACACACAGTCCGCCCTTAAAGAAATGCAATATAGGCCTACTGACATATACTGTATTTAAATGAGTTATATTATCAATATCAGAACAGTTAGTGTAACACTTGACAATATACGGGCAAATATACAAATTATTGTCACCTTCAGAAATTGTAACGTATGTATTTAACATATTGCTGTGGAATATACTTACCATATTTTACAAAAGGTACACAATGTATTCACAATATATTGCAGCCAATTCCATTTCTGCAAGGACTATCCCTGGCCTAGTCTACACGTGACCTGCCCTTCCCATAGACTGCTCAAGTGTGAAGTATGTGAAGGATTGTGAAGAGCCTGTGGTTTCTGTGCAGGACTGATGCAGTTGGTGTGTGGGTACTTGCTAACAGCTGCTTATTATAAAATCAGAATAAGGCACTTAAAATAAAAATTGCTTTGGAAAATATCCATAAGTATAAACCTATATTTGTGAGTGAATTAATATTCTCTAAGGATTTAATATAAGGGATAAAAAGAGGGGACTGAGGATTTTGCTGGGGCATCTTTGTGAGTCTCTGACAGATTAGAGACAATTCTATGCGTACAGGCAGTGAATACAACCGAATAGAATACATGCATGTACCCAGCTCCTCTTGTTTGGTTTTCCCTTCTGCAGTTTCTCAGTATCTTAATGGAAATGCCCACACCATTAATCATATGGATCATGTGGAGCACTTTGGTGATCCACTACGAAGGCATTTTACCGAGTCCGTTATGCCAGGTGAAGTTCTCATCTGTCACTGTCGCGCTGTAGTTTTTGATAATTTGTCGAGATCGAGAGGGAGAGGGAAAAGGCGAGAGCAGTGCTCTCCAGCAGTCGGGTTGGCGGCTCGTGAAATTGCTCAGTCAGCAGCTGATTTAACAGTTGCGGTTTACTCCGACTTCTCTCGGAGGATGTAAAGCTCGTCGGGAATCTGGATGAAGCTCTACAGAAGCGCTAGGTGCTGTATGCTGCGCCCCTGTGCTGTGGTAAATGCACTGCGGCAGGCTAATCGAGGCCTCGATCGCCCCAGTCTTTACATGGCCCTGAGACGTCATGTGTGCTCGCTTATTGGGAAGCTCTAGTAACTGTGGCTGGACACCCTGTTTGCATTTTTTATGTGTGCGCATGTGCTGATAATGATGTACACTGGTTTGCATTAGCTGGCTCCTGTGTGTGTGTCTGTGTGAGAGAGAGAGAGAAAGAGGGGGGGGGGGGGTGTGGTGGTGTATGAGCACATGTGCTGATAATGATGCATACTGGTTTGTATTAGCTGGCTCCTGTGTGTGTGTGCGTGCGTGCGTGCGTGCGTGCGTGCGTGCGTGCGTGCGTGCGTGCGTGCGTGCGTGCGTGCGTGCGTGCGTGCGTGCGTGCGGCCCGACCGACCGACCGACCGGCCGGAATGTGGCTTCTCCCATAGCCCCATAATGCATCTTCCATGAGACATAGATGTTAAACTTACTGAGCAAGCTTTGAATGAATGAACTAGATCAAAGGTTGGGGGAGTGTTCCTGATCTGATCCCACCCCCCAGCCTCATCTGCCTGCTCCCTGCCCACACACCCCCAAAAAAGCCCCATTCCTTCTCACCCACTTCTCCTTATTGGAGGGGGGGGGGACAAGCAGGCTCACCCTCAGGGATAGGGCTTTGTAGGTAACCTTAGCTGGTCTGACTGGCCCAGGCCACTCTGCCCCTCCCCCCCACTGCCCCAGCGCGTAACCATTGATCTGGTCCTGCATCTGAGATATCCAGTGGGAGGGCCGTTATTGCTACGCTATGCTAAACTGTTCTTTTCTGGGGTTTCTGTGAAGCGACACTGCTAGCAGTAGTAGGCAAAAGAATAGAACTGAATTCAGCCTTTGATATTAACATCAATATCAGCTCTTGTATGCTTTTGAAGTTGATTGAAATTTTCATTGTCATTTCTGTCAGTGAAAGGACACCACGCCAGCGGTCACTCGGACCTGGCAAAAGGCCGGTCAGTGCTCTGATCTGCTGGCTGGTCTCCAACTCTCGGCGATGATGTCCTCTCTAAAGCTGGATATAGTGCTCTGGACGGCCTCTGTACAGCCCTACCCGTGACCTACTAAAGCAGATGTGCAGGGTTCAAATGCAGACAGACAGACTGCCCGACCTCCAGGCAGACAGACTGCAGGCTGACTGTAGCCTATGCAGGTGATGTAATGTGTGTTTACTGCCATAAATATGTCTGCACTGCTGGTGCAGAGGAGGATTTGATCACATGCTCACTTTGCTGAAAGAAATTGTCTGTGAATTAACTGAGCTCATACACATTTCCCTTATATTATATAATTGTAGTTGAACACAGATTTATAATTTGCAAATGGTAGATTTTTTTTATTTGTAAATGACGCCGCGGCGGATTTAGTAGAACTGATTACTAGGTTCACGCCCAAGCATTTTACACGCTGCATTACGCCAGTGAATAATGGTTTACTTAGTCTATGTAAACCAGTTCCATTCACGTAATTGAAAGGTGGACTGTAACAATGACTGATGAAAATGCATACCCTGATTTGTGGTTAATGCTCAAAGGACAGTGATTGGTGGATGAATGGTGGCCTAATTTTCTTTGATCATTTTGGGTAGCGATGCATCTAATTGCATATTCGGGTATCCGCCGGAGTCGTTTGAAATTTTTACCAGCACCTGACCGGTTAAAGCGTTTCATACACTGCAAAAAATGTCTGTCTTATTAACAAGTGTTTTAGTCTTGTAATGAGACTTAAAATCTTCTTTTTTTTCCCTCTAAAGTGGAAAATATTAGCTTGACAAGTGAAATGATCTAATCCCACTGGCAAATCTTGAAATGAGTAAAACTCATCTCACGCCATTGGCAATCTTTTTGTTTTATTTAGCACAAAAAGTAACAGAAATAAGATTCTAAAGTCTAAATATAAGATGAAAATGCTTGTTAAGATTTGGTTTTTGCAGTGCACCTGTATTTGACCCAGGTCTGCGGCATGGCCGATCTCACTACCCTCTGACAGCCCGAGCAGCTCCGCCTCCTCTGCTCTGTGGCTCAGACCCTCGGTTCCAGGCCGTGTGGAATGACCTTGCTGGGCTGCGCAGTACCCAGAAGCCCCGGGCTGTGCTGCTGGTAAAACACTGGGAGCGAGGCCTCTTGTCATACACCAGGGCCGCCACAGGGCATCCGTGCCGAAATTCTCCCTGGCGGCTCGGACTGGTGTGAAGACCAGAGGGTGACATAAAAATGGCTCGCTGCTTCTCATACCCACCCGAAAATATAGAACCAAACTAATAGATATTAGTCTTTTGATGTTCTTGGGTGACAGACATCAGGAAGTCATGACATGCAAAGGATATGCAACCAAATATTAAATATGATAACTTTATTAAAGTTTATGGTAATTTGTCCAATTACTTTTGGTTCCCTAAAATGGGGGGGCTATGTATAAAAATGGCTACAATTGCTACACTGTTCACCCGATATGGATGTAAAAACCCTGAAATTAAAGCTGAAAGTCTGCACTTTAACCTCATAGCCACTGTTCCATTTAAAATCCAATGTGCTGGAGTACAGAGCCAAAACAACAAAAATTCTGTCACTGTCCAAATACTTATGGACCTAACTGTATATTGAACTTTGCTCCACAGTCCGTGGCCCCACCGCACAGTGCCTTTGCTTGATCCTGTAAATCGCAAGGAGCCAGGAGCTCAAAGTGTACAGGGGAGGTGGGGCGCGCTATAGGGGAGACCCAGCCACTTTAGCGCTCGAGTGTGACGTTGTACACGTAACGGCCAACATTTTCAAACCACTGCAACATTCCGCTGCACGGATTACTGGAGAAACCGCAATGAAAAAGTGGACAGAGGTCCCAATTCCCAGAGTTCCTAGCGTGCTCTGGCACAAATGAAGCTGGGGCCCAGCATCCTGTCGTGCTTGCGTGCGTTACCGCGGGGCTCTTGCGACGGGACACGGTCACGCCTTTGCACGGTCAAGGCCGCAGCGGGGCAAAGAGGTGACTAATCCCAGACTCTGACGAAAGCAGCCGACCGCGGCGCGCTCGGCTTCAACGTTTAGGGCGCCGCGCGACAAATGCGGCTTATTAATACGCTGCCCGCCGCGCTTGATTTACGCAAATATAAATACGCCAGTATCCTGCCGGCAGCGTGAGAGGAGCTGACCGCAGGCTGCCGGAATGCTTCCATCTCACCGCGGCATTAGCGCCTAACTTTGCTGAAACGTGGGGGAGGAGGCAAAGATTAAAACACGGGGTGGAGTGCTCCAATTTCCTTTTAACATTTTCTAAGCTTTTCTAAGCTTTAAAATTACTTTCCTTATTGTTGTTTTTACAATGTACAATTTATGTTTTCAGTTTTTTTTTTTTTTGATAGCTACTCTCTTATCTGACAACGCCCACTCTTTCATATTTTCATGTGCTTTGTAGTGCAGAGCCTTTTATCATGCTTGAGTGCTGCGTGGGCAACACCATCAATTGTGAGACTGGGGCGGACGTTTTTGTTGTACTTGTGACTCACTACGGATTTATTTGCTTTCTGTGGAGTTCTAGCTTTCTATACAGGCCTTTGGTGAAAGTCGCTTGAAGTAATGCATTACTATTGACAGTAAAACAGAGGTTGGCAAAATGAAGTGTTTGCCTCCCGTAAGTTTCACGAGGGGTGAAGCGCTCCGTTGCTCAGGCACCTATGCGCCATGTTTTTAGGAACGTGTGTGAGTTGCCCTTCTTCGGGACAGGCCGGGGGGCTGTGGCCAATCCGGAGGCCCGCAGCTGCGCTAACGCGCTGCCTCATTGGGCGAGACTTCAGGGATCTCACACTGCAGTCTCAGAGGGCCACAGTACCACAGGTTTCTGTTGCTCCCCTGCAATCAGAAGCCAGTTTGAGCTTTGGAAACAAGGTAAGTGGATTTTTTTTTTTGTTGCCAATCAGTGACTGAAATTAATCACCCAAATGCTGAAATGGAACAAAACCCCCCCCAAACACTATGGCCCTCCAGGACTGGAGCTTGAAAGACTACTCAAGAAAGACTTCCCAGGGAGTTTGAATCCACCCAGGCCGTCCAAAAGAAGGGCCTCACGTTTCCTTATTCTCACCCACGGTGAATGGCCCAGAGGCTGAGATCCTTGGACCGCTTGACAGAGTGCTGGATGCTGCCGGTAACTGAGCAGCCTAGATGGGCCGAATGGCCTGTCTTCTTCATTTTGTATTTTCATGCTTCTCATAGAGCCCACATCTCCACACGGAACGCAGCCAATAAACGCGCTAATGCTCGGGAAGACAGTACAATGCAGGGTAACTGAGGTAACGGGCTTTAAAGTGACACTGCACAGATATGTTTTCTCAGTATGTTCTTCAAACGTTTGCATTCGAACAAGGCCACAGGCTCTGGTGGAACTTTCTGTATCCGATTAGATTTAATTTCCCAGTATCATCGCGTTTCGCTTTAGAGGACGCGGCTAGCGCAATAAGGCCCGTGGCTTTAGAGGACGCGGCTAGCGCAATAAGGCCCGTGGCTTTAGAGGACGCGGCTAGCGCAATAAGGCCCGTGGCTTTAGAGGACGCGGCTAGCGCAATAAGGCCCGTGGCTTTAGAGGACGCGGCTAGCGCAATAAGGCCCGTGGCTTTAGAGGACGCGGCTAGCGCAATAAGGCCCGTGGCTTTTTGCCCGGCTCCAGTCAGCAGCAGAGCGAGGGCGACTCTGCCAAGACGGCCGGTGCGCTGTACCTCCGGCAGGTGAACGGAACGCTCGCTGCAGTGCTGCTGCCATGGCAACCCGGTCCCCTCCAAGCCGAGCGCCGAGTAATTACCGACTCCATCTGCATTCCCAGCGGCTCTGACCACAGGAAGCCGCGCCACTCTGAGAACCGGCGCGGAAAGTTTGCGCTTTCGATCGTGTGTACACTAAGCCTTATTTCTGTATTGCCATTCTGTCATTCCAGGGCTGCTCTGTCCCTATCTAGAGTCTAACAGTGGGAATGATTGTTTGAGGGACAGGTATTAGAAATATAGCCTTTGGCTATAAATACATAACGCGGTGTTTATATCATTGCAACAGTGCCTTTTCATTGGGCTCCTAGCAAAGAAACGAATACATTAAAAAAACGATTATCTTACACAGCTGTTTTCACATGGCCAATGCTGCCAGTCATTTCAGGGACATCTTTATATTTTTAAAGTAGATATCCACATCTTTGTAGAGATTCACGAGACCTCGGGTTTCCGTTACGCTATGATTTTATGTCTAGTTTAATGATGTCTCTAAGAGCGCCGTGTAAAGCTAATAATGTTCCTGAAATAATTACCATTCTGCGTGCTCACCAACGCGCGGCAGTAATTGTAGTATACGCTTTGTACGTGGGTGCAGTACACGTGAAAAGCGCATTAGCTCTGCTATCGACCTCCTGGGAAAAGAAAGTTCATAAATCCGTTAGTGCTGTAGAAGTTTTGAAAAGACACAGTGCTAATGAAGAATACTAGCATTTCAGTAATAACGTCCCTGCAGCAGCACTTTAAATGAAGACGGCTGAACTCCGTTTTAGACACATCGCTTCAGTGGCATGCAGATACGGGACCATAGATGGTTCTGTAGCTCAATGTGTCATCACATCACGTTCGTTAATTTGAAACGTGTGCTTAGTTTACCCTTTTCTTGCTCTTGTACAGGTGTGGTTTTTGATTTTTGCGAATTGAGTTATCAGACGGCATATTTCAGGTGTGCTTGTTTACACCTGCGCCATCCATCTTGCGCACAGACATACAGCTCACAGCCTTGCTCCTGACCACGGCACCTTCTCTCCTCTGTCCTCCTCTGTTCTTTCCTCTCCTCTATGCGTCTATTCTCTCTCCATCTTCTCTCCTCCCGTATCCTTCATTAAATTTCAACCTCAAATATACTTTATTGGCATGCACACATACAATACTGCCAAAGCAATCATTTCCATAACATTAGAATCGACAACATAATACCCTTCATTCTCTTCTCTCCCTTTCTCTCATTTTCCTGTCCTCCTCTGTTCTTCTCCTCCTGTACTCTCCTCTGCCCTCTCCAATCGGTCCTCGCGTCTGTCTCCGTCCGAGGTCCGTTATTCGGAGCGGTCTCGGGACTCCCGCCGTGTCATTGTCCGAGGTCCACACGGGACCATCTGTCCCGCAAACCGCCCCTCACTGTCCCCCACTGTGCGTCGGAGCGAGGGGAGAGCCGCGAGGGGTCCCTGTCCGTCATTCACCAATCGCATCCCGCCGCTCTACCCACCAAGTGCCTCCGTCCACCAATCAGATGCCCAATCTGCTCATTAGGTCCTCCATCGATTAATAACGTCCTCCCCGTATGCTCATCAAGTCCCAACCATTCACCACTCACTACCCCCATCTGCTTGTCAATCCCCCCCCCCCGCATCCACCAATCACACCTCTACTGCCTCTCCGAACTGCGAAACACGCCCCCCCGCACACTTTGGCCCATACAGTTTCTCCCACCCCTGATGAGATTTCCTCCTCCGGACGTGTTTTAATGAAACGGTTTGAAAGAGCAGTTGGCGCTCGCTGAGGGGTAATTATCCAGCTGTAGGGTAAGTGGTGATTAATGTAAGCTCAGGAACACGTCGGCTAAAACTGCAGACATTTCAAGTCAGAACTATGATTTTACTAAGGTTAATACTATAATTTCACTATGGTTAATACTATTATTTTACTACGGTTTGTCTTTTTACATAGTTTGGCAAAATAGGGTTTCACTTAATTTTCTGTCTTTTTCATAACATCTAAAATCCATATTTCCCAGGAGTAAAATGAATATAACTTATGACAAGTTGACATCACTGTGCTGTACAGCCGTTAGAATGTTAACATGTTCTCATAGAAGCCAGTGTCAGAGGTCAGGGTAAGATCGGTGTGGTCTTCGCAGGGTGTCAGACTGGCAGGGTGACAGTGCTGTGTATGCTATCGGATCTCACAGAAAGCAGAAACGCGTGGGTGACACCTTAAAACGAGTATTCGATTCTGTAAATGCTCTCATGACATACGAATGTTAAGGCTTTTGCATGTTTGGCATTTGATTGATTTCCTGTCTTTTGCTGCCTTTACGATATTCTGGTATTTACGGTTCCTCACAGGTGCTACAGTGAATAGATTTCGGTAAGGTCTGAACCTATATGGGCCTGCATGGGCACCTCAAAGCATTGTATTTGACTTAAACTTTATTCTGTATGTATTCTCAATTTTCTCTTGCAGTATTGCAGACTGGGTGATGCAGAATTTACATTATGAATACACCAGTTTAAAAAAAAGGACTGTTAAAAACATGACAGTTGTTGAGGCAATTCACATATGTAACTAACAGCAGGCTAATGGTGATAGCAGTGGTGAGTTGAGTTACTTTAAAGGTGTGTTCTTTTGTTTTATACTGAACCGTTTGTTGTGGTTTCAGATGGGTCTGCTTTTTAGTAGCACGCGACCAATGTCAGTCTGTACCAAACATTACATGTACCAGTTAGCAGGGTGGCTAATTTTACAACTCCCAGACATAAGACCTATGTGTATTCATTATTATTGCCTTTTTTAAATTGCCGAACAGTGAGGCACACTCCTCTTACAGTACTGCTTACATTGACTACTGCTGCACAGGGCCTCAGGGCCAGTCACTGAGTGTGTTATTTTACACATTCTGGTCCTACAGAGGTTCATGAAAAGCAGGAATGGCGGCGCGCATACCGTAACACCCATTTTTGAGTCCTGGGGGCACCTCCTCATTCCTCCTGGCCTCTCCCCAGTCCCTCCCCCCATGACGGGGCCTTCCACCTCCTAACGACGCCTCCCTCTCCCCTCCCCTCTCCAGATCACCTGCCTGCAGGACTTCTTCGGCGAGGACGACGTGTTCATCGCATGCGGGCCGGAGAAGTACCGCTACGCCCAGGACGACTTTGTGCTGGATCACAGCGGTAAGGCCTCTTGTCGCCTTCAGGACCTGCAGGCCTGGTTACGTCTTAACCTTTCCTGAGGGCTGTGCGTACTGCCTGCTCCCTCTTCACCCCCAGTCAAGTCAGGGAAGTTATGCTGAAGCACACACGTAGATGTTCCCATATGCGAAAGGTCTGTAAAAAATCATATGTGATCATACTTGCAAAGTTTTATAAAAATCATATACGTATGTTGATTAGTATTATACACTGCCTGGCCAAAAAAAAATTGCCGTTGCACCCGTCATGCATAGTGCCCACTGTACAAGCCTCTGGAGGCAGTTTTATGATCTGGGGTTGCTTCAATTGGTCAGGTCTAGGCTCAGCAACATTATGCAGCAATAAAATGAAGTCAGCTGAGTACCTGAATGTACTGAATGACCAGGTTATCCCATCAGCGGGCATATTCCAGGATGACAATGCCAAGATTCATTGGGCTCAAATTGTGAAAGAGTGGTTCAGGGAGCATGAGGAATCATTTTCACACATGAATTGGCCACCAGAGTCCTGACCTTAACCCCATTGAAAGTCTTTGGGATGTGCTGGAGAAGACTTTACAGAGTGGTTTGACTCTCCCATCATCAATACAAGATCTCGGCCAAAAATGAATGCAACTCTGGACGGAAATAAATGTTGTGACGTTGCATAAGATTGTCAAAACAATGCCACGATGAATGTGCGCCATAATCAAAGCTAAAGGCGGTCGAACGAAATATTAGTGTGCGACTTTTTTTTTGGCCAGGCAGTGTATTATATATTTGTATACTATTCTTACACAATCTCTCAATGTTTTTTTTATAGGACGTATCATGTATGTTAGGGAACTATTTAATTTTAGTATGAAATGCATATGCTAGTTCTGTACCACATGTTTATTTTATAAGTTTTGTATACAGCATATGTGATTTTTATAGGATTTTTGCAGACCTTTTGCATATGGGTTTGCTCAGTGTACGGCCATTTGTGTGCCAAGCACCGGCAACAAACAAACCGGCGCTTCCATCCTGTGGCTTTCCTGAGGCGCCGGAGATGGCCGGCACCTTTGTGAATTATGTTTCTACTCGTTCAACCCTTTAATGGACACTAAACGCAACTATTTCAGGCCCTTTTATAACAGTAAATCATCACGTGGGAAACGGTCTTCAGAGAAACACGGCATTTCCTGCCTTCTTTTGAGAAAGCACGCATTAGTTATTCCATTTCAGTGTCTCCCGTTTTTTGGACTTCTGTGCGTCCTGTACTCTTAAGTGCAGTCACATGCATGTTTTCCTGAAAAATACTTAAAAGATAATTATATTTTAATGCCGTGAGGGGGGAATGCCCTTGTTTTAGCATGCTAGCTACGTATTGCTTTGCTTCAGGAATGAGCTGTCAGTGGAATTCCTCTCTAGATGATCTGTAGTTGGGACAAACTGGGATGTTTAATTTCTAAACTTCCTGTTGTCTCAAGATCCTATATTTGGAGATGCTGAAAATTCTCAGGGCACATGTCCTGTTTTCCCAGGAGATTATAGTAGTTTGATGCCATTTTTTGTGCTTGTGTAAATTTTGATGCCTTACAGATAGTTAAAACCAAAATGATGGATAAAAACATGAGACCAATTCTTACACAGATATTACAATGGGTAAAACCTATAAAACTATCAAAACTAGGACCAGTGCATCATAAAGAAAATTATAGAAATTGAGATTTCTTCAACACTGAAGAACTGCATGTTCAGTATTAAATTAGATATTTTAAGGGGGTTAAATTTAGATATTTAACAATGGCTTTCTGTGTTTTACAACATTTTTTTTATTTAACATTCAATAAAAATAAGGGCTTTACCAAACAAGATGTCTTGCAGTTAGATGAACCCCCTGTAGCTGAATGTAAGCCTTCAGCAAGGGGAACAGTACTCACACTGTCTTAACACGTGTTTTAGTCTTGTAATGAGAATACATCTTACTTTTTTCTCTAAAGTAGTTTCAGCTTGTTTTAAGTTGCTTTTTGCTTGACAAGTGAAATTATCTTACCCCACTGGCAAATCTTGAAATAAGTAAAACTATCTCACCCCACTGGCAATCTTTTTGTCTTATTTAGCAAAAAAGTTACAGAAATAAGATTCTAAAGTCTAAATAATAATATTTAATTTCTTGTTAAGCTTTGGTTTTTGCAGTGCAGTGCACAAACCTGTGCCCAGTAAAACCCGGTATGGCTCTAACTGCCGCGCATTGGGAATGCTTAAAATATTTGCAAGGATTTCACTGGTAAGGTATCATGTATGCAGCTGGTTCTCCTGTCTGTGAACTCGTCTGTGACCTGTTCAACTGTGTCAGCATCTGCGACGGTCAGACACCGACCCTGGCGCTTACATGAGAAGCTTGATTATCCAGGAATCTTCCGCATCGCTGAGCTGTAGCGGGACAACGGCCTTGAGGCACTCCTCACGGCTAATGTGGCCGTGGCAGAATTGCTACTTCCGGCGAACGTGACGCCCATTTCTAGTAGATTAAAGAGAGCAGGAGAGATTTAGGTGTGGGTGAGCGCATCTAATTTCTCAGGCTTTTTTCGGGACGCCTCTCCTTTTTCAAGAATAGGGGTCCTTAAGCTTCATAAGAGGACACTGCAGAGAACACATTGATGGTACTGTAGCCCTGCACAATCCGGTCATGGTTATTTCTTCTGCATGACTTCTTCACACTGTTGAAATGGATGTTGGTTTGTCTTTTTCTTGGTCTTGCTAGCCTGCTTATGTTCTTTCCTCTTTCTCCTCGCTGCACGGATAACTCCCTCGGTGCAGCTATGCAAAAATGCTAATATTAGCCAAACGGCAGGAACAGCTCGGGTAGGACTGTGGGAGAGAAGTGGGCTACAGAGAATATGCAATGTTTGGCGTAGATAAATACAGTGATAAAGGAAATGCTAAAGTGGTAATAAAGTTTAACATTCTATGCTTATTTAAAGCACACCCCAGAATACTGCAACTCTCAAGCCATAAACAACTCTAATTGTAATCCCACACAGTCCCACGCAAATGTTAGCACATACCCACACAATGTCCTCTACCTCAAGAAGATTTCATTAATCTGTATGGTCTGGGGTGTGTATATGATGTGGTCTGAGGTGTGTATATGGTGTGGTCTGGGGTGTGTATATGGTGTGGTCTGAGGTGTGTATATGATGTGGTCTGAGGTGTGTATATGGTGTGGTCTGAGGTGTGTATATGGTGTGGTCTGAGGTGTGTATATGGTGTGGTCTGAGGTGTGTATATGGTGTGGTCTGGGGTGCGTATATGATGTGGTCTGAGGTGTGTATATGGTGTGGTCTGAGGTGTGTATATGGTGTGGTCTGAGGTGTGTATATGGTGTGGTCTGAGGTGTGTATATGGTGTGGTCTGAGGTGTGTATATGGTGTGGTCTGAGGTGTGTATATGGTGTGGTCTGGGGTGTGTATATGATGTGGTCTGAGGTGTGTATATGATGTGGTCTGAGGTGTGTATATGGTGTGGTCTGAGGTGTGTATATGGTGTGGTCTGGGGTGTGTATATGATGTGGTCTGAGGTGTGTATATGGTGTGGTCTGAGGTGTGTATATGGTGTGGTCTGAGGTGTGTATATGATGTGGTCTGAGGTGTGTATATGGTGTGGTCTGAGGTGTGTATATGGTGTGGTCTGAGGTGTGTATATGGTGTGGTCTGAGGTGTGTATATGGTGTGGTCTGGGGTGTGTATATGGTGTGGTCTGAGGTGTGTATATGGTGTGGTCTGGGGTGTGTATATGGTGTGGTCTGAGGTGTGTATATGATGTGGTCTGAGGTGTGTATATGGTGTGGTCTGAGGTGTGTATATGGTGTGGTCTGAGGTGTGTATATGATGTGGTCTGAGGTGTGTATATGGTGTGGTCTGGGGTGTGTATATGATGTGGTCTGAGGTGTGTATATGGTGTGGTCTGAGGTGTGTATATGGTGTGGTCTGAGGTGTGTATATGGTGTGGTCTGAGGTGTGTATATGGTGTGGTCTGAGGTGTGTATATGGTGTGGTCTGAGGTGTGTATATGGTGTGGTCTGAGGTGTGTATATGGTGTGGTCTGAGGTGTGCATATGATGTGGTC
Organism: Synaphobranchus kaupii; assembly: GCA_029718625.1. Taxonomy (NCBI): domain Eukaryota; kingdom Metazoa; phylum Chordata; class Actinopteri; order Anguilliformes; family Synaphobranchidae; genus Synaphobranchus; species Synaphobranchus kaupii. The sequence continues at coordinate 9,988,383 of CM056395.1, forward strand.
TGAGGTGTGTATATGGTGTGGTCTGAGGTGTGTATATGGTGTGGTCTGAGGTGTGTATATGGTGTGGTCTGAGGTGTGTATATGGTGTGGTCTGAGGTGTGTATATGATGTGGTCTGAGGTGTGTATATGGTGTGGTCTGAGGTGTGTATATGGTGTGGTCTGAGGTGTGTATATGGTGTGGTCTGAGGTGTGTATATGGTGTGGTCTGAGGTGTGTATATGGTGTGGTCTGAGGTGTGTATATGGTGTGGTCTGAGGTGTGTATATGGTGTGGTCTGGGGTGTGTATATGGTGTGGTCTGAGGTGTGTATATGGTGTGGTCTGAGGTGTGTATATGGTGTGGTCTGAGGTGTGTATATGGTGTGGTCTGAGGTGTGTATATGGTGTGGTCTGAGGTGTGTATATGGTGTGGTCTGAGGTGTGTATATGGTGTGGTCTGAGGTGTGTATATGGTGTGGTCTGAGGTGTGTATATGGTGTGGTCTGAGGTGTGTATATGGTGTGGTCTGAGGTGTGTATATGGTGTGGTCTGAGGTGTGTATATGATGTGGTCTGAGGTGTGTATATGGTGTGGTCTGAGGTGTGTATATGGTGTGGTCTGAGGTGTGTATATGATGTGGTCTGAGGTGTGTATATGGTGTGGTCTGGGGTGTGTATATGATGTGGTCTGAGGTGTGTATATGATGTGGTCTGAGGTGTGTATATGATGTGGTCTGAGGTGCGTATATGATGTGGTCTGAGGTGTGTATATGATGTGGTCTGAGGTGTGTATATGATGTGGTCTGAGGTGTGTATATGATGTGGTCTGAGGTGTGTATATGGTGTGGTCTGAATGACGTAGGAGGGAAAGTGCAGGGTCTGACACTAAACACTGGCCCCAAAGGCCAGATGGTACTTTTTGGCCTAACCGGCAAATACTCCGATGCCATATTTTCACACTGGTGAGAGACTAATGTGATCATGTACTGCACTTCCAAAATCTATTTTTCTGATGTGTCCAAAAATGTGTGCATTCGTGCTTATGCAGAAGACGTACTGCGTAAAGTGCAAGTGTGAATGTTTCGGCCAATCGATTTTCATCAGAGCGTACTGGCACAGCATTATGGGGACCCCTGGGTTGTTTGCTCTGCTTCTGCGTGCCGGGAATGAAACTGGGTTTGATATGAGGTACAGCTATAACATGGGGTAGGAAATATGGTTCGATATGAGTGGAGATATGTTGTAGGGTATGAAATAGTTTTATATCAGAGGGGATATGTTGTAAGGTATGATATAATTGGATATGAGAGGGGATATGTTGTAGGGTATGAAAGTTTGATATGAGAGGGGATATGTAGTAGAGTATGAAAGTTTGATACGAGATGGGATATGTTGTAGACTATGAAAGTTTGATATGAGAGGGGATATGTTGTAGACAGTGGAAGTTTGATATGAGAGGGGATATGTTGTAGAGTATGAAAGTTTGATTTGGGAGGGGATATGTTGTAGTTATGAGTTAGTTTAATATAATGAGGTGGCTCAGGTGGGGATATTGTTTAGGGAATGTACAGTATGATATGAGGCAGGGATATGGCGTAGCCTATGACCTACTTTTTTATATGACAGGAGGATGTGGTGTAGGTTATGTCATAGTTTGATATGTGGCAGGGGCATGGTGTTGGGCAGGAGGTGACAGGGTTACCCTGGTTACCCTGGATACCTTGTTTCTGCAGAGTGTCGGGTGTTGAAGTCCTCGTATGCTCGCTCGCCCACCCCAGTTCGGACTTCAGGATCCAAGAGCCCGGGACTGTCACGGCGTAGCAAGTCCCCTGGGACAGGTACCGATCCTGGCCGCACAGGACTGTAGGAAAAGGACAGCCCTACTCGCCCTCGACTCCTCTCAGCACAGACAATAATCTCACACAAGGAACATCCAAAGATAAAACTGCAACGGACCAAGCGTAACAAATCACAAACTGTTGTGCGGTTTTGGAATGAACCTGAATTTATTTTTTTGTTTAATTGAGAAATGGCAACCTGCCGAATCCCCACAAAATCTGTGCTGAGTCGGGTTTGAGCAGGTTGTGCGTGCAAATGTGTCCGTAGTGTCTGTTTCTGTGGAAAGCATGTCGTAACGGTGGCTCAGATCATTTGATTTCTTTCACCGTCATTACCTCCCTGTTTCCCACCTGCTCTGGTTATACGCAGACTCATTTCAGCCACCATTTCAGGGATGGGGGGTTAGCTGTCACTCACAGAGGTAATAATCTGGCATCACAGAACTATTATTTATTACTGTCAGGGCCCTCAGGGCTTGACATGAACTTTTTTCACCTACAGGCCAGAGTGGCTTGTGGATTCTATAAATCACCAGCTATTTTCAGCATTTTACCAGCCACATTACCTTTTACAATATAACACAACCTGCTTGGTTACCTGCCAAAGTGACTGCTGAAGTAGAAAGTCTTTCCAGCCACAATCAAAATTTTACCAGCATTTGGCTGGTGGCGGGTGTTAATTTCATACCCTGATTTCTGGTGTCTATTCATTTGTGGTACACTTTATACAGGGGTACTTAAAAGACAACATGGCAAAACGCATTTAACGCTTAATGTGAGAGACGCGCGGGCATAAATACTGAATGTCAAGGAGCACAGAAGAGATAAAGTACCCCGCTGAAAATAACAAAGCCAAGATGAGGACACCAGTCTTATACGATCGAATGCAGCCTGCGCAAGATTTCTAAGATGCGAGCCAGTTGAACTCACGCGAACAGATCCTTACAGCGATTAAACGGAAAAGCTGTCCAATTCTCTTGGGTGTGCCCTACAAAGAGCCATGAGACGAACTAGAAGTGCATAAAGTTGCATCACACCGGCATTCACATACTGCCTGACACTTCCATTTCAGCATCGAAACCTCTTTTCCTTTTCAACCGTAATAGAATAAAAATGCATTGTTCTGTCTGGCAAAATACTACCGTTGCTTCTAATTACCGAGTCGCTACTAACAAATGATGCCTTCCCCTATTTTGAGAGTCTTGCAGTCTCGCTCGTCTCATGTAAAAACTGCATGGCTGAACCCTGCTCCGTTCCTCACTGAGCCCTATGACCTCTGACCTCTCTCTCTTTCTTTCTCTCCTGCTGCTTGCTCTCCCCAAACTCAACCCCCTACTCGCTTTGTTGACCAACCGCAGTCAGAAGAGCAGACTACTACTCTGCCAGCCACTCCCCGGTGAAATCTCCAGGTGAGCCTCGTTCACCCCCCCCCCCCCCCCCCCCCCCCCGTCCCGGCTCCAGTCACACGCTCAGCAGAAAAAACAGGAAGTGAGAGCTGGTTGTCCCTTTCCTGTGTCTGTGACAGAAGTGCACGTATTAGCGTCCGTATAAGTCAGAGTAATAATACCTTTATTTATATAGTACCTTTCATACATATCTGTAACACAAAGGTGGTTAACACGGTAGATGAATAGATAATGCTGTACGATTGCTACGGTGACTAAGCAGATGTGCAGTGGATATTATCTGGAATAGTTCTCAGACTGTTTCCACAGCATTTAAAGGGGCCGTGCAGTTGCATTAATACCGATTCACAGGGTAAACCATGGATGAGCCTCGGACTGCCTGCTGAGGAACGTCTTTCTGTTGGGGTCCAGAGCATGGCCTTGCGGTAAAAAGAATTTGCCAATAGTTACTTAGTTTTTAAGGCGAGCGTTCCTCTGGCGCCTGGCCTCCAGCAGATGGAAGTACCCTCGTTAAATCCAGGGCAGGCCTCATGGGGCCTTACAGCTCGCTGCTCAGTTTCCAGCTATTTCCAGCGTACTTTGGATTACTGCCCAGGCTAGGACATGTAAATCTACTGTAGCCGCAGTCACACTGCCACACCATAGATAGGCCATGTATTTGCCTCCTATTTGAATCCTGATTACACAATGTTTGTGTCCTGTTTATAATGCTTTTTGTACTTCAAAAATATACTTGGGTCATACCTTTGTCTCCATGTTAGTCTGCCTGGAGACCTAATAGACAAGAGATCAATTTGTCCTTGACCTCACCCAAGGACAAAACAAACAGGATATATTTCTTAATAGTACATGAATTAAATGCAGAAACCAAGCATACAAACTAAATGGCAAGTAAACAGTATCATACTAGAGGCATTATCTATGAAAAGTGTACTGAAAGGCTCTGGGTGTCTGAGGTTCTGCTATGTTCAGTAAATGCACTGCACTTGAGACAGAGAACACCTTAAGGGTGCGTAGCCAGCTTTGGCTTGACCGGATCGAGGCATGATGGATCTGTGCTTTGAGCCGATCGGGGGGTATTTCACAAAGCAGGACTGCTGGATGACTGCACCGAGTAAAACCCGGAACCCTCCAAAACCTGGAACGTGGACTGAAGTAAAAAGAGCCGTTCCGGGTTTTACTCGGTGCAGTTATCCAGCTAACTCGGCAATCCTGCTTTGTGAAACACCCCCCAGGTGCGTGGCAGAATGCACCCAGCCTGAGGCCTGGCATCGGCGCGGCGCCTTTGTCCTGGCTCAAAAACAACCCTGCCCGCTTCCTCAATTACAGCTGATACCAGGCTGTCTGTACTCTGAGTCTAGGTTTTCCATTATTCAACAGAACTAACCATGTTAATATCGGTAGGGAAACTGGGCATGCAACTTTGCTTCTGTAAATATCCAGCTGTATAAATGGATTGGATGTGCAAGTCACATAATAAGAGCATCTGATGAATGTATTAGTGTAACTGTAAAGCTGCCTGGTTCTGGGTCTATTTACAAGCAAGGGAGCGGTGGGATTATCACCCTGTGGTGACATAAATATCATGCTTCATGATGAAAACTACCTAAAGGGGCTCTTGATTATTTTTTACAGGATTTGGTATTATACACTGTCCATAACAGAATATTAAAAACTGTCACAGACACGTGTTTCTGAAATAAGGAGACAAAGTCTATGCATTATGCTGCTACGGTTTGTCACAGAAACAATGGGTGAGGGTATAAGAGCACCGGCAATAGCAGTAGAACATTCTAGCAAGGATTAATGCAAAATATATCTGATATCTAAATATATCTGATATCTAAATTTCTTTCATGGCCACCAGTGACGCCAAAGCCTAAGCCTTTATTCCTCTTTATTCCTCTTGATGTCACTCTGTTTACATTATAAGTAGTTTGGAAGCTCTGAGAAACTGCAGTCTGAAACCAGCCCAGCCCAGGCCAGATAGGTTCATGCATGGATTAGCCCAGCATGGTTCCATCAGTGGAAAAAGGGGGGTTATAAGTGGTCCGTAAATGGGCCGCCTTTGTACCCCGCAGGAGTGCTCCTGCTCCTAATACCCGGACTCATCATCTGAAGGACTAGAGAAGCTTCAGTTAGAGCAGCGCCTTTACAATGAAGGATATTATCATGATGAGGGTTTGCATTTCGCAGAGGAATTGTTCGCTAATTTGCGTGCTGAGAGAACTGAATGGCGGAACTATTTATATTCTGTGAGTAGCCTAGCTCGTTTCTATGCTTGGGGGAAATTACTGTTACCTGTAGACGGTAACATTTTTTGCCATCTTAAAAAGCAATCTGTATTCAAATTTTTTTTGTCAGTTTTAATTAAAAAGAGGAAAGCGCATACACATTAATGAGGTACAGTCAAGCCGGAAAGTCTCCCCACCCCTTTCACCTTCTCCACGTTTTATTACGTTACAGACTTATACTACAATAGATTGAGTTCATTTTTTGCCTCAAACATCTACACACAATAGCCAATAATGACGAAGTGAAAACAGGTTTTTAGAAAATATGCAATTTTATTTTACTGACAAAAATAGGTTATTTAGGGGTTACATATCTGTACACACCCTTAGCCTAATACTTGGTTGCTGCACCTTTGGCAGCGATTACAGCTTCAAGGCATCTTGGGAAAGAAGCTACGAGCTTGGCACACTTGTTTCTGGACATTTTTGCCCATTCCTCTTGGCATATCCTTGCAAGCTCCGTCAGGTTGGATGGGGAGCGTCGGTACACAGCCATTTTCAGCTCTTTCCACAGATGTTCAATTGGATTCAGGTCTGGGCTCTGGCTGGGCCACTCAAGGACATGCACAGCCTTTCTCCGAAGCCACTCCTTTGTTATCTTGGCTGTGTGCTTCGGGTCATTGTCATGTTGGAAGGTAAACCTTCGCCCCAGTCTGAGGTCCAGAGCGCTCTGGAGCAGGTTTTCTTCAAGGATCTCGGTGTATTTAGCTGCATTCATCTTTCCCTCTATCAGGACTAGTCGCCCCGTTCCCACTGCTGAAAAACATCCCCACATCATGATGCTGCCACCGCCATGCTTCACTGTAGGGATGGGATTAGCCAGGTGATGAGCGGTGCCTGGTTTCCTCCAGACGTGACGCTTGGTATTCAGGCCAAAAAGTTACATTTTGGTTTCATCAGACCAGAGAATCTTGATTCTCATGGTTTGAGAGTCCTCTAGGTGCCTTTTGGCAAACTCCAAGCGGGCTGTGATGTGCCTTTTACTAAGGAGGGGCTTCCGTCTGGCCACTACCATAAAGGCCTGATTGGTGGAGTGCTGCCTGGATGGTTGATCTTCTGAAAGGTTCTCCCATCTCCACAAGGATACGCTGGAGCTCTGTCAGAGTGACCCTCGGGTTCCTGCTCACCTCCCTGGCCAAGGCCCGTCTTCCCCGATTGCTCAGTTTGGCTGGGCGGCCAGGTCTAGGAAGATTCTTGGTGGTTCCAAACTTCTTCCATTTACGAATGATGGTGGCCACTGTGCTCTTTGGGACCTGTAAAGCTGCAGAGATTTTTCCGTACCCTTCTCCAGATCTATGCCTTGACACAATCCTGTTTCTGAGGTCTGCAGATAATTCCTTTGACCCCATGGCTTGGAGTTTGCTCTGACATGCACTGTCAACTGTGGGACCTTATATAGGCAGGTGTTGGCAATCCCCAATCATGTCCAATCAATTGAATTTATCACAGGTGGACTCCAATTAAGTTGTAGAAACATCTCAAGCAGTATCAGTGGAAACAAAATGCACCTCAGCTCACTTTTGGGTGTCATATCAAAGGGTGTGCACACTTGTGTACATATGATATTTTACATTTAGATGTTTTATAAATTAGCACAAATGTCTAAAAACCTGTTTTCACTTTGTCAGCATGGGCTATTTTGTGTAGAATTTTGAGACAAAAAATTAAGTCAATCGATTGTAGAATGTGTCTGTAACATAATAAAACGTGGAGAAGGTGAAAGGGGTGGGGAGACTTTCCGGCTTGACTGTATATACCACACGCATGTTGGGATAGTGGCCAAAGCATAGGCGGTTTTATAATGGCCAATAACTATAAAGTTCCGTTTGAGAGGAGTGCGGACAGTCTTCATTTTGACATTTAATTTTGAGCCGTGTTGATTACAGAGTAGTTATCCAATCGTCCATGTTATAGCGTATAACCTATAACAAATTATGGATGCACAATAATATTGTGGATCGCATCGATATTGGCTTAATGGTATTTGCCAATGTTAATATTATAGGCGATATGACGAGTCGACCTACTGCGCCGGAGGCGACACAGTTGACGCATCACTGATGGCGTGCATTAAGCGAAAATGTCTTGCTCAAAATCCAGCATAGTCATATGAACCTAGAGTTTTGAATTATTCAGTTTGACCAGCCAAAATCAGAAAAAGAGCCGTTGTGCAGAGCTGCACAGAGACTCTGTAGCTCTCTAGACTAAAGCGAGCGAGTCGAAACATTTGGTTATGCAAATCAAATTTTCATTTTTCCTCTATAGGTTGACGTCTGTGCACATCTACTCCTTCCGTGAACGTGGAAACTAGGTTGTGGTTTGCATTTTTGCTATAATGCAAAACAGGGAGGCATAGGCATCAGCATTGACCAATATTGACAGCAAAATATCAGTTATTAATATCGGCGCCAGATTGCCCATATTGTGCAACCTTAGTGCAAATGCGTTGCTCCTTATCGCTAAATGTGTAATTTGACCCTCTTTCAAGTTTCCTAAATTGAAAGGTCATTTTGACGTACGAGAACTTTTTGCAGCCAGGCAGTACTGATTGAGTATCTCCAAACGGACAGACGGCTGTTGCATGTCTGCATCATGTTTTCCATTGACCTGGACACATAGTGAGGAAACCTTTTTTTTTTTTTTTATTTACTCCAGTAACTGACTTCAAATTTAGAAGGCAAGGGCACTTTCGAGGTCGAAGGCGACACAGATACGACACGGGGACGGTCTGCTCCTCCAGGCCTCCCTGTGAAAGTGGGACAGCCTGAACTGAATCTGTCTCCACCCTCCCTCTCTCTCTCTCTCTCTCCTCATCACCATTTCCCCCCTCTGCTTCAGTTAATGGGGCCCCGGCCAGCCAGATATCCACCCCCAAGTCCACCAAATCCTCCAGCTCCTCCCCCACCAGCCCCCGCAGCACACGCAGCTTCAAGGTATGTCATGCATGTATTTCTGCAATTTTTTATTTCAATTGAAGGGGACATTGCCATTTACACTAAACTAAGATGTCATATGTATTCAGGGTTTCCCCCATGAAAGTAGTTAGCGGAGGGGGAAGTGCGTCAGAAGGGAAGCAGCAGCAGTGTGAAGTGGCGAGTCGTGGTATAGCCTAAACCTGACCTGGTGAAAATGTGACTGCACAACAATTTTGTTAAATAGGACACATTTATGGAATGGTTCAACATAAGATCATAGATATCTGAGCAGGGCTGTAAATTAACTTTTCTGCCAGTAGCACTGGTGCTAGTAAGGTCAAAAACTTCGCAGCACAGAGAAAGAAATTGTAGCACTAACCTTAAGGATAACTTCTATAATAAAAACAACACTTTAAACACCTCTAATGTAAACACCTCTGTAAGCGGGCCTCCTACTCCACTGTAATTGTTCAATACTACCAGGTTTTTAAGAGAAGTATCATGTTTTTCTTCCAATTATATCTCTCCTTCAATAAACAAATAAATCATGACTATTTTAGGCTAATAATAATGAATGACTTTTGACCTAGGCGTTGTAATAATCATTGTTATGATCATAATCTTAAGATTAATTATTTTCAATTACGAAAAGAATTAACTTCATTTCAAAAAGCAGTTCTGCCGAAATTACCTTTTTTTTGAGAGGGCTATATTTTCGATGTAATACGATAAAAAGGGACAATATCAAGTACACTGGGTAAATACTCAGTGTGCTCGAATCTCGCTAGCTGACGGACTTCACGCTATTGCTCGAAAGTTGCTAGCGCTCGTACTGTAAGGCGAAAACCTGGCCAAAACATTAAACTTGTGATAACCCAGGATGCAGGAAGGTGACCCCCCAACAAGTGGACATAAGTGATGACCTCAGACAGTGGGGGAGGTGATAACTCCATACAGAGGGGAGGTGATCACTATACACTGAGGGAGGCGATAACTCCGGACAGAGGGAGGTGATCATTTCAGACAAGAGGTGGTAATAACTACAGACAGTGTTAGGTGATAGGTGATAACCCCTTGCAGTGGGAGGTGGTAACTCCAGACAGAGGGAGGGGATAATTGTAGACAGGATGTGGTAATAACTACAGACAGTGTTAGGTGATAACCCCTTGCAGTGGGAGGTGGTAACTCGAGAAAAAGGAAGGTGAACGTGGGTAAGGACTCATGGTAGAGGGGACAGAAAAGAGTGAACTCAGTGTATCAACTCCATCAGATGCCAATCCTCTTATCCAATCCAATCCCCTTATCCAATCCTAGAGTCAGACTGAAACTGCAGGTGGTCTCTGAGTAGATGCACTTAGAATTAACCCTTTGCAACACCCAAACTAACGCCTCAACGGTGTGCGTCTCGTACTTTCCAGCGTCAAAGTTCAGGGCTGAGCTACGGAGAGTGCGGCGTGTGTTTGCACAAGTCATCTTGTTAATTGACGTCTAAAAGACTGTGCTAAGCCGCATTTTCTCCGGAACTGCCATGTTGACTGCATTTGATTACCCAGTTCCCTGCCTGCTAAGTGTCACTATTTCAAGGCCAACTCAGATTATTCGGGTCTTATTTTGGGATTGTAGTCGCTTGAAGAATTATGCAATGGCTGACAGAAGCATACATTTGAATTATCAATGAGTCGTGATGGAAGACTGGGCTGGCAGATTACAGCTGTAGAGACAAAACGGTACAATTCAAAGTACATTAATTTAATATGTAAAATAATTTCTGTCAAGGCTTTTTAAACATTATAAACTTGAGTGCAGTCTCTTTTGGCCAAATGAAGGTGAAAGATGTTTGCTCTATGAAGGCCTTGAGAATCTCGTGGTCACCTCTGTACGGTTAAATTGTGGAACTAAAACGCTTCCATTCTCCAAATGAGGGCGCGACAAATTCAGTATTGGCAGGTGGTAAGGAAACCTGTTGTGGTGCGCACAAAATTAACTACCACCTATTCACAATCCCTGAACTGCACCTGTATCAGTCCAAACCACTTTTGTCAAACGTCCTCCTCCTCACTGCAGATGTTTGATTGTAAGATGACGAAAAGGAAGCAGTCCTCTATGGAGTTTGGGTCCATTTTGGTTTGTGTAAATCATAAATGTTAGTCGGTTTCTTACTGGCACATTGGATTTCATTTGTGTTATGGTGCTGGGTGGAATACACTGCAGTTACACAACATCACTGTATTGATTTGTTCCTTATGACCATATGCACATGAATTCACATGAGTAAAACTAATCGTTGATGGGGGGAAAATGCACATTGATTTATTTTCATGAGTTAACCTCCATTAAACATTTGTCCTTGCGTATTGTCTGGGTTCCACAGTGGCAGTAATCACCGTTTATCAATGCGCCCGCCCACAGCTCTCTGCCGCGAGAGGCGACGCTGCGGACGACCACTCCCTTCCTCTCCAGAGCGCGGCCCATCATAGCTCCACCCCCAACGTGAACGGAGCCGCCCACCAGGCCAACAGCCTGAGCCCTGAAGGTAGCCGCCCCCCCCCCCCCCCTCCTTAACTCCTCCCCCCCCCCCCACTGGAGCCTGGCTCTCATAACTGGCTCGCTGCCCGCATACCATGTGTCATCAATGCTACCCAGAAAAAAAAAAAGCCCTGGTCTGGTGATCCGGATCCAGGCGGCAGACCAGCCTCGGGGGCCGAAGCGCTTACCTGACACCATCAGCGTTGTCAGCAGCCCAATCAGCTGCCAGTGAGCACAATGTGTCCCAGGACAAATGTCCTTGGGCTGTTTGTCTACAGGACTTCGATTTATTTTTTTTTTGGCGGAAAAGAGCGGGAGAGGGACCGTTGTGAGGCTCTGTGGTGAATCATCGTATTTGGCGGCGTGTAAACGCAGCGCCGGGGACTGTGCAATGCAGAGCGACGGAGGGTCGGAGTCCCTCCTCACTGAGCAGCACTTCCTGTGTGACCAGCAGTGCCGTTTCCTCACGCACAGACACACACACACACACACACACACGCACACCATCCTGTTTTTGCTTTAGCGCGGCTCTGCTGCAGTGTCGTGGGGCTAGCCGTCTGCACAGCCGTACCCCCGTGTGCTTTCATCTCTGCCAGCAGGAATTCTAGCGCAGTTACTCATTGTAATTGCTTCCTGCCACAGATGTAAAATTTGAAGCCATTATCCGTGAGCCTGTTACACATTCGTTGCTCACAGTATTCGTATTTGCTAACGTAAACAACCTCCTTCAGGCTGTGGATTTTCATACAATGCCGAGACCGATTTCAGACTGGGACGAACACCATGCTTCACACACAACACTGACATTCACAGATCCCCTAATTTTGGTTTTTGAACCAAACAGAGACAGTTAAGCCATTATAACAGAGGAGATGGAGAAAACATTATGTTTAGATGTAGAAGGAAAACAAGTTTTTTAATTGTAATATAGTTCCACACTGATTCACATCACAGTTATGCTGCGTGTTTACCACCCGCATATCCTCTTTGAGCTGTTGAGGGAAAAAATGGGCAGTTTCCTGACTGTGGTGTGCACAGTCACAGATTGGGGATGGATAGCTGGGAGCTGAATCCTCTGGCTGGTTCTTCCTTTTCTAATCCTGCTCTCTCTCCAGCAGTTAACGGGAACAGATGCCTGTCAGCTTCTGTAATCCTGGACAAGTACAGGGTCGGGAAGGTCATCGGCGACGGAAACTTTGCCGTTGTGAAGGAATGTGTTGAACGGTAAGGGCAAATGGCACCGCTTGGTTCTGAGTCACCGTGAGTGAATGAAATAAGCGTATGACTGGGCTCTGTTGTTAAAGGTACACAGACAAATTACTGGTAGTGGGTTTGATTTTACACCTATTTTGCCACATATTTGTAAACAAAAGAAAATCTAAACAAGAGAAACGGTAAATTTACTAAATTGACAGTTGTTAGTGACTGGCAGGTTGGATTAGATTTCTGAATTAAAGTCAGATTGGGTTTTTGTTTGAACCAGAACAGAGTGGTGATTAACTCTCCCTAGATTAAATGTTCCTAGATCAGGGCTGTGCAAGAAAGGCAACCGTTTCTGGATTCCAAGTCTTAATTATTAGCACAATCATTAACGTGATCTGACATATTAGCTACATTTACTGATAAGCTCAGGAATGACAGTTGATGACTGTTTGAAAACATTTCAAGTGAACTGGCGTACTTAGATAATTGAGATAATTAATGGCGATAATTCCAGAGACACAACCAATATGGTTGTGTCTGGCTATGTGTTATGCTATTGGTGTGATTTTGTCTGTGGAATCCACTGTGCGGTTGACCCTGTGTGATGTGTTGGCAGGTCCACGGGGAAGGAGTACGCTCTGAAGATCATTGACAAAGCCAAGTGCAGTGGGAAGGTCAGTCGCCTTTTCCCTCGGCCAGCTTTAGACCTGACGCATCACAGGGATGGTTTGTATAGCACAGGGAGCCCCTACCCTGGTCCTGTAGGGCTGCAGGGTAGGGGACCGAAGACATGTGGTTTTTAGGTGCTTTCCACAGTAGCCATATTCATAGGTTTGTATAACCCTACAGTGGTAAATACAAAACAAACAATGCTTTTCCTATCAATATATACCGCCATCCTCTGAAGGTCATTCCCTGCCTCTATGCTTTCATAGAGCTAAAGAGGAGATGACCTTTAACCTTTAACCCTCTGTGTGCAGGAGCACCTGATTGAGAATGAAGTTGCGGTTCTGCGCCGGGTGAAACACCCCAACATCATCATGCTGATCGAGGAGGTGGACACGCCCACCGAACTCTACCTGGTCATGGAACTGGTCAAGGTAATGTCAAAGCAGGTCAAGGGTCACTCACTGCTGGCCACACACAATGAGGACGGGAACCAGGGCTGTGTCCGAATACGACCCCTAAACCCTTTTGAGGGCGCATGTTTGAGTCCACTTGGTCAAAAAGCTTTTGAGTGGGCGACTTTTTCTCACAAATCGGGGCACTTAAAATACCAGGATGAACCCCTTATTTCCGGGGTTTTGTTGAGGGAATTCAGGAGCACACTCACTGCAGAACTGTGCACTCATCCGACAATTTCAGTAAGTAACTCGGAACGTAAAAGACGTAGAGCGTATATGCATATCTATGGCATATACAAGAGTGGGTCATATTTCTAAATACTCTTTTTTTATTTTTGTTAATTCTATCATCTTTCATAGTCTATACTTTGTAACAATCGTCATATGTTAACTGATATTCTCAATAAATAAAAAAAATATTACAAACTACTTCCTCACTAGTTTGGAAAGAGTTTTGTGGGATTTCTTTCGCACACTGCTTGCAAAGTGAGGGGACAGGGCACATAGTAGACAGGGGTCTGAGTGGACAGGGGACAGTGGACAGGGAACAGGGGTCGTATTTGGACACAGCCCATGTCTCCTGTCACAACTTACATTATTTTGTGTATGATTTGCCTGTCTGCATTAGACCACGATAAGACCACAAGCTAAATTGGCATGCCTAATTTACGTAACAGTGGTGTCAGACTTCATTGAGACAGAGCGACAGAGAGACAGAGACCACAGTAATGCATGTCTTTTAATGGCCATAGGATCCATGAAAAATGAAAACCCATCGAGTGCCATTTGGTTACCAAACATTTATAGGTCAACCTTGTTAAAAAACAATGAATGAATGACTAAATAAATATTAAATATATTAATAAATAAAAACAACAAACTTCACATTAAATTTTATGATAAGAAGGTTGCCGCAGACAGCAGAACACAGTCCGTTTCCCACGGTGGCAGGAGAGCAGAGACCTTGGCGAGAGAGAGAGCTGTTGTCTGAAGACTGTCAATTGGACTGGTTTCATTTGTCAGTTGTCTGTCTATTTATGGTTTTCTTCAAATCTTACTGTATTATTGTAATTATTAATTATGCAAACTGTGTGATTCTCTTCTGAATTTGATGTCATCTAGGACTTTGTTAAAACAAAATGCCTTTCAAGAGAATTTGATCAAGATAATGAGATCCCTCTTTGTATTCTGTGGGGAAGTTTCCTGGAGATGGTTCCTTTAATTCTTAAGGATTCTAGTTTAATAAATACTTGCTTATGTGGTATTTATTCTGCCAAAGCTTTTAAAAAAAAAAAAATATCATAAACCCATTTGTACCCCCATCAAAAAATCCACTAACTCATAGGCACTTACAGGGGCCTCATTTATACAATCTTACTTTCCGTTTTCCTAACCAAGCCAAACCATAACATGAACTCTAAAAGACTAATTTTTACCTCAGTAGTTAACTATTTTAAATATCAGATTTGTCCATTAAAATTGATGAAAAACAACTGGAATATCAATAAAATAAATGCAACCTAATGTGTTTGAAATAATTTATTTTGTAAAAAAGTATTTAACTTAAAAAATAGACAAGGCTATCATGTTATGCTACATCCCATCGGTGAAAAAATTTGGATCATCGAAAATCAAAGACTTTTGCAAGCTACTGAACACAACCCTAATTTTTCCACAACCCTAATTTTTCCTCAACCCTAACGCGCGTTTTCATAACCTACACAATCAGACTTACAGTAAGGATAGAGGACTGCCTCTCGTCCTTCTCACAATAATTCCTAAGTACATTCATATGCTATTTAACTCGTCCATATGTTTTGCCAAACCTCTCCAATGGGAAATTATTTTCCATAGTTTTCTTGATTAAGGTCTTTTAAACTACCATCACTGCACATATGAGAATTTTAAAAGTACTACGTGACTGTGGAATCCCAAGGACGTTACAGCCATTACAGGCCAGCTCTGGGGGATTCGAGACAGTCTTGCCGCAGTGGAGCCTCAGAAATGAGTGCTGTACACGCATCACTGCGTGGGCTTAAATGCTTCTGCGATTGAGAATGCAGCTCTGTTCCGCATCGGTTTCTCCCTGAGAATGTCCCAGTTCTGATGATGAAACCATGTCTTTTGGACCTTATCCCATTCTTTATCTCAGACACCGAGTGCCTTGAGACTGCTGAAAAGCACACGGCCATTTCTAAAACAGGCCATGGACCAGATAAGATCATCCTCTTTTAATTACTTTTCAGTCAGAGTTATTTTATTGCAAATTTATCTAATGTTTCCTCACGGCCAGAGTCTTGACAGTTTGTGCCACTGTGATTGATCAGTGTTAACAAAATGGCTATTGTAATTTTCCTGACTATGTAAAATGACTGATGACACGCTGTTAGCGTGACATTTTGGCCCACTTGATAACTGCAAAGTTAAAAGAACACCAAAAAAAACTCTAAGCTATGTTTCGCCTCTTAAAAACTCACAAACCGTACTGTTGACTGGGTTTATTTGACCGCTTCTCGTTTCTGCACCTAACCAACATCGCCCCCTACAGGGCGGGGACTTGTTTGACGCCATCACATCCTCAACCAAGTACACGGAGCGGGACGCCAGCGCCATGGTGTTCAACCTCGCCAGCGCCCTCAAGTACCTGCACTGCATGAAGATCGTACACCGCGACATCAAGCCAGAGAACCTACTGGTGCGTGCTGCGTAGCCGCTTGGACTGCAATGCCTTATGGGGGGAAAAATAAAATGCACACGTCCCACAATGCACGCTTATACTGATGTCTATTCTGCAGGTTACGGGACACACATACACACGGTCAAAAGGTCAGGTAGTGACGATGGATGAATCAGTTCTACCTGACACTGCTGTACACAACAGTTCACTGACTGAGCCCTCATAACACGGATGCTACTTGTGGCTAATCTCTGTTCTGAAAGTTGCGCTGAAAACGAGAGCACATCGTCTCGCTCTGTACCTATTCATTGTAAAGCTCGTCAAGGCCCCTCTTAGTATTTGGCTAGCCTTGTGCGCCATTCAAAGGGATGTTGACACAGGAACACTCATATCGGCTCACAGTCTATACAGAGGAGAGTATATCTAACTTGGTTAAGTCATTTTTAAATAATGACTAAGAGTATTGATTTGGGAATTATAATTCCTGCAAGAGAGGATGAGAGCTGGTGCATTCTGGACTTTGTAAAAGTAAATTTTATTAATATATACTTCAATATTTTAGGTTTTCTTAGTTACTAAACTACTGTGAAAGTAGTTACTAAACTACTTTCTTAGTTACTAAATACTGTGAGGAGCATACCAATTTGCATACAACACAAAAATGTAAAAGAGTGATGCCCTGTAACGATAAGCTATAACATATTAATTGTACGTGTGCAAGAAGGCCTTTTACAGCACAAATGGGATGCATACAGTGGGTGGGGGTATTAACCTCCTCAGGTGACTGGCCCTGTCCCCAGGTTTCGGGGCGTGTCCCCAGGCGACAGAGCGTAACCGTCCCGCCCACGTGTCCCGCAGGTGTGCGAGAGCCCCGAAGGAAGCAAGTCTCTGAAGCTGGGGGACTTTGGGCTGGCCACCGTGGTGGAAGGACCCCTGCACACCGTGTGCGGGACCCCCACTTACGTTGCCCCGGAGATCATCGTGGAATCGGGGTGAGAGGACGGAAAGAGAGAGAGAGAGAGAGAGAGAGAGAGACGGAGAGTGAAACTGTGTAGGGGAGAGCCGAAGAGGGAAATGGAGATAGAGAGATTGATAGAGCGAGAGGAGGAGAGGGAGAGCGTAAGGGAGGGAGAGGTCCGGAGGGGTCACGGGAAGCCGCGGTCACGCGTCGCCGCCGACGCGGACGCCGCAGAGCGATAGACGCCGCCGCCTCAGGCCGCTGGAGAGGGAGGACGAGCAGGTTAGCGTCCGTCCGAGGTGGAGCGGCGCAGGGCGCGGCTCCCCGTGACCCCTTCCGCTAGTCCAGGTGATGGACCCAGGGCTGCAGGAAGAGCAGGTACTAAATCACAGCCGATGGATTCGCACACAGAAACCCCACTTGCAGGGGCTCAGGGGACCGGAGATAACGGATGTCCTCCGACCGCTTCGCCAATCCATTAGCCTGTTTATAGAAACGGCGCTAAAGCAACGGCGCGGCCAACGGGAAATGTTAAAGTAAATCATGTAGCGGCGGTAAAAGCACGGTACCGTGGTCCATTATTCCGCCACACTGTCCTGCGGGAGGCATTTTATCAAAGGCCTCGCACTTAATTACATTTTGTTTCCAGGCACTTAAAATTGCACGTTAAGTATCCGTCTGCTAGGAAAGTTCCCGTTGTTGACCGTAATGTCTTAGCGATCGAGGTGTTTTAACACGAGTGTGTGTTTTTGTAGCTTCGTGTGTACACGGCGATATCGCTGTGAGAAGTCTGTGTTAGACATCCCTGTTTTTCGCCTCTGGTGGGGTCTAAGGTACGGGTTGAAGGTGGACATCTGGGCTGCCGGCGTCATCACCTACATCCTGCTGTGTGGGTTCCCCCCCTTCCGCAGGTAAACATACCGATGATACTAAGGATCTCTACTGCTATACTGCACTATTAAAAATAGCTACTTCCCACATATCCACATATCTCGCACTGTTCTACCTTTACTGCCTTAACCGGTTTCACGCGTGGAAGACGCGGGTCCTTACGCTGGGGATGTTGGCAGTAAGGTTCAGCAGTCCGCTTAAATGAAGGACTTCGCAGTTGAGACAGAGTGTTTAAAGGTTGTATCAGCGATTTTGGGTGGAAACATAAATGATCACATTCATCTGATTTTTCCTCACGATCCGCTAGCTGCCCGCCCCATAAGCAGGCCGTCAAAAAACCGCGTCTCTGTAGGCAGCCTATGCTCCGAGATCGTACACAAAAAAAATGGTACTACCAACCACTCAAAACCAAAATAAACAGTATTCCAACCAATCACAATGATCTGCACAAACGCTAATACTCTTATCTCGCTGAAATCTTGACGGATTTACAAACGGTTTGGTTTCTTACAAACGTTATTAACGTGGTTATAATTCTGGATGCTTGAACACTATTTTTTAAAACATAACATAATTATTCATAAGTATGTTTGTTTGGGATTTCGCTTCAGAAGTGACGTCACCCAAAATCGCTGATACAACCTTTAAGGCTAGATGTGACAACTGGAGAAAGAGATACAGCTTGCTCTGTGTGAAACAGAGAAGTCACTGTAGTAACAGTAACAGAGCTCTAAAAACAGCCAACCCATCAGCAGTTCATGCAGTCAGATAGATCATCCTTTGTGTACATCCAGGCTGCTATAATATAAATGGTTTTGATGTGCACTGCGTAGTCTTTTCTTAGTAACTTTCTAATTGTTTTTTTAAAAAGAAAAATGAAAACTCAACATGTCATGTCTGCTCACACTTTTTTGATCTGAACTGGGCTTAACAGCCATTCTCTACTGCTGTTATACACACCTCTCTTCCATTAGCTGAGTACATGCCGAGTTTCACCACTTTCATGACGTTGGCTGTCCGCCGGCCGATTGGTCCTGTCCGCATAATCACAGGCTGTGACCTTCGACTTTCAATCAGGAGTTCAAATGCAAATTGAAATGCTTTTCTACTCACTTTGATTGATTTATAAATTAAAAACGAGATTGTTATACCTGTGCTTTTTCATGAGCGTGAATGTGCGTGGAATAATGTGCATGTAAATGAATGTATGCCCATGCGAGGTCAAAGAAGGGCTTCTAATGGTATTGAAAATCGGGAGCTTGCTGCCAGAAAGCGACCGATGATCCTGGGAAATAACCTTATTCATAATGCAGAAAACACACACACACACATACACACACACACACACACACACATACAGTACGAGTAATCCTTTCTGTTTGGCTGTTTTAATCTATAGTCTGTGTCCTTCTGATGCAAAGATAGTGGGGGAAGGTGTGAGTTTGTGTGAAGGGGGTGTGTGTGTAGATGCGGGGGTGTTTAATGGATGCGTGTGCATGCCTGTGTACACTGGTGACAGTCGGTGCAGTCTGTGTTCGCATGTGGATGGTTGTTTAAACAGTGCTTGTGTGCCAGTGTATGTGTGAGCAGTGCATGCATACATACGTGAGCAGTGTGTGTACTTGTGTGTGTGTAGTTGTGTAGGTGTGTGTGTGTGTGTGTGTGTAGGTGTGTGTGTAGGTGTGGGTGTGTGCGTGTGTGTGTGTGTGTGTAGGTGTGTAGGTGTGTGTGTGTGTGTGTGTGTGTGTGTGTGTATGTGTGTGTGTGTGTGTGTAGGTGTGTGTGTGTGTGTGTGTGTGTAGGTGTGTGTGTGTGTGTGTGTGTGTGTGTAGGTGTGTGTGTGTGTGTGTGTGTGTGTAGGTGTGTGTGGGTGTGTGTGTGTAGGTGTGTATGTGTGTAGGTGTGTGTGTGTGTGGGTGTGTGTGTGTAGGTGTGTGTGTGTGTGTGTGTGTGTGTAGGGGTGTGTGTGTGTGTGTGTGTGTGTGTGTGTGTGTAGGTGTAGGTGTGTGTGTGTGTGTGTGTGTGTGTGTGTAGGTGTGTGTGTGGGTGTGTGTGTAGGTGTGTGTGTGTGTGTGTGTGTGTGTGTGTGTGTAGGTGTGTGTGGGTGTGTGTGCGTAGGTGTGTGTGTGGGTGGGTGTGTGTGTGTGTGTGTGTGTGTGTGTAGGTGTGTGTGTGTGTGTGTGTGTGTGTGTGTAGGTGTGTGTAGGTGTGTGTGTGTGTGTAGGTGTGTGTATGGGTGTGTGTGTAGGTGTGTGTGTGTGTGTGTGTGTGTGTGTGTGTAGGTGGGTGTGTGTGTGTGTGTAGGTGGGTGTGTGTGTGTGTGTGTGTGTGTGTGTGTGTGTGTGTGTGTGTGTGTGTGTGTGTGTGTGTGTGTGTGTGTGTGTGTGTGTGTGTGTGTACATATGCTCACGGGCATATCTGACTCCACAGTGACAATAACCTGCAGGAGGACCTGTTTGACCAGATCCTGGTGGGACGGTTGGAGTTCCCGTCTCCGTACTGGGACAACATCACTGACTCCGCCAAGGTAGTTAGCGCCTCGCTCTGCCCCGCCCCTCACCCCCGCACCGCCCACCCCACTGAACCCCGCACCGCCCACCCGACTCAACCCCATCCTCCCGCCCTCCAGCCAGAGAAGGTCCTTTGCCAGACATGTGGATTCATGTAGACCACAAAAACACCAAATACCAGAATACCCACCTGCCCTCAAGGACTGGAGCATCCCTGATGTAGATCCAGCTCAGGTTTCCCGCCCGGGTAGATACTGTCGCTCATGGCAACGCACTGGCACACCCTCTCTCAGCCATTGGCCACGATCCAAACTAACCTGTGTTTAACTTGCTTAAAGGGGACATGGCTCTGGTTCGTTAGCTTTTTACCTTAAATTAGATATGACCATGCGTTCAAATCTCAAACCGACCCGTATTTGCTGGAAAAAGAGGTTCAAATTAGCTTTTTTTCCACTAGGGCGCAGCCATCTTGGACCAGATGCGGTCATGACGTTAGGTTGGTCGGTCTCAGCTGTTCAATGCATTACTATGGGAAAATACCTATCTTTCAGTGAGCTCAACGATGTATCGTGAGGAAAAAATAAAACAAAAAACGCACAGACGGTCTTTTTGTATTGCCCCGAGATGCTCAAATGAGTATTACCGAACAAAACTTAATTTAAAACTTAATTTCCACAAACTGCTTCTGACCATATTAATGCTGTGGCCTGATGAGCCGGCAACTGCAGCGCCACTGCATTGCCTTGATAAACGGTTTGGGAGCTAAAGTCGTGTCTAGCTAATATTGCCTATAGAAAATAAGCGTTAGCTTGTGATGCTAGGTTGCGGTAGGTAGATATCTGCAGGCTGTTAACTAATATATCAAGGCAATGCAGCGGCGCTGCAGTTGCCGGCTCATCAGGCCACAGCATTAATATGGTCAGAAGTAGTTTGTGGAAATTAAGTTTTATTCGGTAATACTCATTTGAGCATCTCGGGGCAATACAAAAAGACCGTCTGTGCGTTTTTTTGTTTTATTTTTTCCTCACGATACATCGTTGAGCTCACTGAAAGTCAGCTATTTTCCCATAGTAATGCATTGAACAGCTGAGAACGACCAACCTAGTGACGTCATGACCGCAGTTGGTCCAAGATGGCTGCGCCCTAGTGGAAAAAAAAGCTAATTTGAACCTCTTTTTCCAGCAAATACGGGTCGGTTTGAGATTTGAACGCAACGGTCATATCTAATTTAAAGTAAAAAGCTAACAAACCGGAGCCACTTTACCGAGTGCTTCATGTCCCCTTTAAGGTTATTACTGTTCTGACAATAAGTCCTGGTTGGCTGAGGTAGTCAAGCTCACGTCCTATCGTGACACTAGCATGGTGCAACAACAGGCGGTCGCACTCTTAACGTGGGGCTTCGTTGGCGTTACTGACGGGCCTTGCTTTAAAGCGCGACTGAATGGGAAATCTGTTTTTTTTCACCCTCATCCGCTGGCCAAACGAACGTAATTGCATTGCTGATCAGTGATTGGCACTCACGTGCACAGTTGGTACGTATGACATCGCAACTACCCAAAAGCACCAATTCAATTGGTCCAGACAACTCAGTGCAATCTGTAGTTTTCAATATGAAAAGGGAGACAAACTACAAATAGATTTTTTATTTAAAAATGTTTTTTAATTGGTCCCAGATCGTACCCACCCTTAACCATACCCATAAAAGCTGACGCTGATCTAGATTCAAGCCGTATGGCAGTCGCTGCTTTATCGATACCGGGATGTATGGGCGGGGAAAGAGTGGCAGGGGATTCCGCGCAGTGCGTCACATGTTGCGTTTTCCCAGGAGCTGATTGGCCAGATGCTTCAGGTGAATGTGGAGGCTCGCTATACTGCAGAGGAGGTCCTGTCTCACGCCTGGGTCACGGTGGGTAGACCGTCTGAAACCGCACACGTGTGTGTGTGAAATCACATATGGAAGCGGTGTAAAAGTGTGTGCATCTGACCTCTGTAAGGATATTTGGGTGTGTATCTGTGCAGTGTAAAGAGGTGTGTGTGCGTGTGTGTGTGTGTGTGTCTGAGTTGTGTAACTGTGTGTCTGCCGCACAGGACGACGCCGTGATGGAGAACAACATGAAGGTGGAGGTGACAGGTAAACTAAAGAAGCACTTCAACGCAGCGCCAAAACAGAACAGCACATCAGCTGGAGTGTCCATCATTATGGTAAGAGCACAGGCTTGTCTATCTGATAAATACACAACCACGCCCTCTCCTCGGTCCTCATAACGCATGTATGTATACACACACACACACACACGCACACACACTGAAAAACTGACTGCGCTAGAATGGTGTCACACCCTAACATATGTCCTGTAAATAGTGAGTTAAGACAGGGGGTACATTGGCACAGCTGCATCAGGAAAATAGTCGCCGTAAGACGTTTCTAATTTGCAAATACAGCGCTTAGTATCACGAGATATGAAACATTAACTACATTATGATGATTAGCTGTTTAATTTAGCAGAGAAAGAATAAGATTAGCGCAGTGTCCGTTAGCCGATTCTATAGGAATAAATTGGTTTACCGTGACATGTTTTCCCCAAAATGTCATTACATTACTGTCTGGCTACAGGCCTGCTTCTCTACAAAATTATGAGAGAGATTATACAGTGCTGCTGTACAAGAAGAATGCTCTGGCATAATTCGTTCACCTATTTAAGAAGTAGTCTGTAGTCTGTTAAGCAGATAAATTGGCTTATGAATGATGTGAGAATGTAGTCATGATGGTTATTAGCCCCCAATTTCCCTCTAAACCCCTGATGTTTTGGGATCAAAATGTTTTATCACCTTGAAGTCATTGTTCACAGAAATTTTCTGTGAAATATTTCCTAGAGGTACAGGAACAGTGCCCTCTGATTTCTGTGTCTGTAAATGGCGCACAGAGCCAACCTGTGCGAGTCTCGTTTCAGGGGCCATTCCATCTCGCACTCTCCCCCCAACTGAAACGAGACCCCCCCCCCCCCCCCCCCCCCCCGCTTATTCACCACCTGCGTCCTGTGCCCATTGCTGCCTCTCGACTCGGTGCCTTTCGGACATCCGCCTCACGCCGCTCTTCGCACTAGACGCGCACAACAGGAGCGTCTCAGACCGCTGGGGATGCTCGCACAGGAAGTACAACCGGCAACTGCTGCTATTATCAGCGACGTTGAATTTCTATTTTAAACATTAACTGAAATTCAATTCCTCCTCTGAAAAAATTACCGTAATGGTCAGGGAGGGTGTTTTTAATTCCCCCGGCGAATTAATTAAGCTTTGGCTTGAAGCTTGTTTAGGCCGTCTCCCGTTGCAGAGGTATTTTGTTTAACAGTTTGAAGTGCAGAGGCAGAGAAAAAAACCTGTGAGACTGCAGGAAAGGCCTTTGAGCCAAACCCTGGGAAGAACAAGCCCTCTCCTAACTGTTCCAATAGCACTTTTTAATGGCAACTGAATGAGCTGAGCCAGTCTGCGGCACACATGGTCTGCCCCCTAGTGCCCACCTGTGGTATAGCATGCTGCAGCTGACCTTGACACAAATCCTGCCCCCTCCGCACTGCCAAATCTGTACCAGCAGGGCTTCTCTCTGCCTCATTCGTCTCTCTCTCATCTCTGCCTCAATCACTCTCATGCCATTTTGTTGTCTTGCATTCACAAGTTACACTCAAATGTTGTGTTCTGTTCAATTCTTGCTTCTATAGTAGAATTGTTTTTTTTTGGTCGGTTGCGTTAGCTGGGCTGCTAATGTGCGTGTGAAAAAATGACAGAAATGCCACTGATGCTGCTTGAAGGGAATGTGCTACTTTTGCCTCTGTCACTCTTTCTTTAAAAACATTATTTTTTTCCACAAGGTACAGGGAACATATTCAGTAAATTCATCTGAGGATTGAAAACTAACGTTATCTTGACCGCCAACCTGTGTGCACTCTCATATTTGATTTGCGCATATATGGAAAAGCCAGTTCCTCTTCCGTCTTCTCGTAAGTGAGATAGTGGCAAACGTAGCTCTAGCTAATGGTCAATTTCAGTTGACAAATGCAAGCAGACCCTAATGATGATGTATCCTTGCTCATAATAATATTCAGTAGGTGAAACAGTGAATCTAAGTCATGCTACACCTAAAGCTATACCCACATTTCACCAGAAAGTAATTTATTGAATTTGATATAGAACCACTGAATAATAAATGAAAGAAAAAAAATGACAGCGATTTGGTGCCATCTAGTGGTCAGAAAAAATAATTGCACACAAATTTGCACCAGGTGATAAAGATGCAAAATGCAGCATTCCTGTTGCCTTGCATACAAAATGACCTAAATCGTTAGCCTGCCCTGCAAGAATAGGCTGAATTCCCAGGTTGCTTCAGTGCATTTCTGTAGAGCAGGGTTCCCCAACCCTTATTCAGTTCAGCACCAAGAAATCAGGAGAGGCCAGTTAAATGCTCTCATCTGCTTTATTCTGTAAATGAAGTGCTGAGCAACGACAGAGTTGGGGAACCGCTGCTGTAGAATTTTGGATTTGCCGGAGGAGATTATTTATTTTAGGTGTATCTGTAGTGTCTTACTGTTTGTTTCTGTTATGCTTTGAGTAAGACTAGTCTCTGTCCCTCTGTCCCTCTGCTCCCTTCTACCTCCCCCTCTTTGCTCCCTTCTACCTCCCCCTCTTTGACCCCCCCCCACCCCCCCCACTGCCTGCACTGCTACCCTTCGATTAGCCTGAAGGCTACGGTACGTACTAACACTCATCTCTAACCGCTGTCCTCTGTCTTCGCTGCTCGTCTAGTAACGGACATTTCTGCACACCGGGGGAAATGGAAAAGGGCCGAAGTGGGCAGGATTTTAATGGCGAAACAAAAAATAAAATGACAAAATAACTGCAGTAATTTTCGTATTGCTATGGCCAATTGTTATTGCTAATGATGTTAATCATTACAGTATTGCGGAGTGTCTCACGTGACTATGATGCCCCAAGCAAACAGCTTTAACCTGACCGGCATGAGTTTATATCATTGTATAATAACGGACTTTTACTGAGGCAGTTCAGGACAGGTTAAGTACTCTGCTCAAGGGTCCAACAGCGGCAGTGTTGTAACATGAAACTGCAGCCTTTCGGTTTGCCGGTTCAAGAGTCCGCTTCCTGGTTACCTCTGGCCTTTCTCATCTTCCCTCCTCCTGCACATTCCGCTCTGAGAAAACAAACGTCCGACGATGCGATTCCATCTCACGTCAGGTCTGTCTGCTTGTGCAGAGAAGCACTCCATGGTACAGGCGCCCCTACATCTGTATATCAGGTCTGTCTGCTTGTGCAGAGAAGCACTCCATGGTACAGGCGCCCCTACATCTGTATATCAGGTCTGTCTGCTTGTGCAGAGAAGCACTCCGTGGTACAGGCGCCCCTACATCTGTATATCAGGTCTGTCTGCTTGTGCAGAGAAGCACTCCGTGGTACAGGCGCCCCTACATCTGTATATCAGGTCTGTCTGCTTGTGCAGAGAAGCACTCCGTGGTACAGGCGCCCCTACATCTGTATATCAGGTCTGTCTGCTTGTGCAGAGAAGCACTCCGTGGTACAGGCGCCCCTACATCTGTATATTTTCAGGCCGTCGGCTTTATCGTCGAGTTTCACGGCGCTAAAACGCCCAGCGCCGACACGCTGCAGTCCCGTTCTCTGCAGTAACCGCGTAGCTGTAGATGTGCGCCTGGCGGGAGTCCCGCCCCCTCCCAGCTGTGTCATCAGGGGCAACACGTCAGAATCCCATGCGTACGAGGAACTGACATCTGAAACATATCAATCTTTCCTGTGTATGGAGGGTTGTAGTGTCAGACAACTTAACAGATGTACAAAGATGAACGTGGGTGCTGTAGTCCCCCAATGCTGTAGGCACCCCCCCGCCCCGCCAAAACCCCTCTGTTTGTTTTTGGTTCTCCTCTGAGCTTTGCCCCAGTTGATGTAACTTACCCTTGTGTCCGTGTTGGGGTCTAGAACACAGCTCTAGATAAGGAGAGCATCCTGCTTACCAGACGCTGCCAGGAGCCCAATGCCGTCGCATCCGGGAAGAAAACCCCGCCCATCCAGCTTGAGGACTCCGCCCCCTCGGAGCCGACCGGATTCTCCGGCCCCGCCCTCACCACTGGCCCCCCGACCCCACCCCAACCCGAATCGCCTTCGCCTCCTCCGCCCACCCCAGTAACTATGGAACATGGGGCTGAAACGGAAGAGCCTTGATTGACACTGGGAGAATTAGACACGCCCAACGCCCCGCCCCCACCTCTGCCCTATTGGTCTGTTCCTCGCATGCAGAGGCAGATATTCCAGCAACTGCTACTTCTCATCAGCTTCATGACCGTCTCTTTCAACGTCTCTCAGCTCCTTTTGCCGTACAAGGTTCATTTTGGTGAAGGGTCATTTTGTTTTATTGGCTATATGTGAGTATTCGCCTAAGGTTTCTGAAAGCTGTCGAGCTGAAAAAGTTTCCGGTATGGGTTTAGACGCGTCTTTAAAGCGGTTGTTTTACGTCCATTTGTTCTCTCCAGGAAAGTGATTGGTTGGTCGGTTAGTACACACACACATACACACGTGTTGATCATGTACTGACACGTTTGCCGACGAGTTTAAAGAGATACCACGGCAGCTGTGTGTGAGACGTAGAACCGGAGGGATCGGTGCGAAACGTGAAACATGGGATTATTGCTTGTTTTCCCCAGTGAGCATGCTGTAATGAAGAACTGACTGGGACGCTATTTTGCTGCTTTACACCAAAACAGATTTGATTTGCCTTCAGTGAAGCCGAGACTATGAATGTGTGATTGAACGTGAGGGCAGAGCTTTTAATCAACGGGCAGTGAAAGGACCGCTTTTGCTCCGCTCCAAATAAGTTGTTTTTTTTAAAGCCCATTTAGAGTGAAGAACTTGCCTCGTAACTAATTTATTTGTACAGACTAAATAAAGATGTGAAGATTAGGTTGTTTTTTCCAGCTGTACGGTAGGGCTTCAGTGCTGTAGGTAAGGGGCGCTGTCGGCTTCGTTTGTCCATTGGGCGTGAGACTGACCACTCCACAGAGAGAGCCACAAGGACCTCTCCCGCTGGCTGTCTGTGTATATACGAATACTGTACTGTACATTACTATGACTAGATTTCCATACAATGTGGTTTCACTCTGCCATTTAAAAGCAGAGTGATATACAAGCTATAGTATATTTTTAGGCGTGACCGAGCAGCTTTATTAAACATTGGTGTCCCTCAGAGTGAGCAAGCAGCTTAAGGTAAGGGCAATGCTGCTTCTTGCCCAGGGCTCCCTTGGAAAAATACATTTTATCTAAATGGAGACCCGGATTAATACAATACTTTTACCACTAGGTGGCGGAAAAGGTGCTTAAAGCACAACTGAACTTTGGTAGAACTTTGGGTCATGTAGTTACCTGGCCATGATGTGATTCCAAATTGTGGTGAGATATGTTCGTTAGTTGGTCTGTGCTCCCCTGGGGTGATAATCCAGAATAGGGCATTTGTTGCTCTCCATTCACTTCTATAGGGCAGCCAAAACGGTCTCAAAATGACACTTATATGAACCACGTACTGTATATGAACGCGAACGAAGCGGATTCTGTCAATACAAACAATAGCCAGTCCTCTTATGTATTTCTTTTTCATATAATTACAATTATTTATAAAAGTATTATTTTCTTCAATGTTGTTTAAGCTACCAGAAAAGACTAGCAAAATGTCGGCAGGTCGGTTTGTTTACCATAGATATATACTACCAGGAACGCTTGCTTCCATGGAATTTGGACCAATGAGTGGTTTCCAGCGCAATAATTATCTACCGGATCTACGTTCCAAATAAAATACGAAAAAGCCAGGAAAGGGCCATTGAATAAAAAAAATAAATAAAGATACGTAAGAGGACTGGTTATTGTTTGTATTGACAGAATCCGCTTCCTTCGTGTTCGTATACGTGCTAGAAGTGTCATTTTGAAACCATTTTAGCTGCCCTATAGAAGTGAATGGAGAGCGACAAATACCCTATTCTGGATTATCACCCCAGGGGAGCACAGAGCAACTAACGAACATATTTCGCCACCATTTGGACTCATATCATGGCCAGGTAACTACACAATGCAAAGTTCTACCAAAGTTCAGTTGTGCTTTAAGGAGATCCACTAAAGTCATACAGTCTCTGAACAGTGCCTGTTCCGTTATTGTTTGGGAGAAACACGCTTTCATTTAGCTTTAATTATGACAGTCGTGGTAGGCTATTGTATACTTAGGAGGATAATGATAATATCTCCTGAAGGTTTTAACATTATGCTTTATTTTGTATTAGAAATAAAAAACTTAAAATGCAATAAAACTCTGCGTTCCTGCTATCTTTGTTGTATCTGCTAGTTTGGTATTTGAATCCATTATTTTAATGAAAACTCTGAACATCTGTGTCCAGCAGTCTCTGAAGGCACATGATCTCCAGACTAGCCAATCAGGCCTGAGGTGAATGGCATTCCCACCTGAATTACCAAAGGTGTGCGGCATAATTTAGATCCAGGGTGCTATATTACATGGACAACATCTGAACCACTCCTGTTACAAATTCATTTTTATTATTTTCAACTGAATTTGAAAGCATTTGTGACTCATGTTACAAATTCATTATTATTATTTTCAACTTGTCACACATCAACAAAAAAAAAACACACTCAACCCAAAATGGCATTACAGTACATAGAAACGCAGCAAATCTGCTTGCATCTCAGTCATATTGTGCACACTGCCTGGGACTTAAATACGCAGAGTGTTGATCATTACCTTTTATAATCACGTAGCCTTGTTGAATCGGCCAGTCTTCTAAAAGCTGAGCATTGCCCCTCCACATTGGACATCTCCTGGGACAGAGGACCTGAAGACTTCTGACTCTTCAACAAGATGCTCACCACAGAGCGTACCATCATTCAGATTAACGGGGGGAACTCGAGTTATGAGCACTGAGATCAGGTAGTAGTATATAAACCATTTGTGAGTGCACAAACAGGACTGAGACACAACACCACACCTCAACCCAAACCGTGTATTGCTTTTTTTTTTTTTAGATACCTTCAGCAGCATACAGAAAAGCATAAAGCTTATGAGAAAAAGTATTTCTATATCACACACATTGAATTCACCCCCCATCCCTCCATTACACAAATGTGCCCCCCCCCCAAGAAAACAGATGCAAATATAATTTTCTAACTATTATTGACCACGCAAGCCCTCAAGTTTTCCTCAAACGGACAAGAAAATAGACTTTTACAGCTAAAAATAGATTCATAGCTATATAACCCAGCTCAGCTTTTATGAAATTCATTGAGGTCTACAAAATATAGGAAAAAAAAAAAAACATTCAAAAATAGTTTTGCTTCTTTTCAGGGAACTGTAGATACATTCAGGAATTCAGTATTTATATAGAGTAGTGCCTTTTAAGTGATAGTGGCAGGACAAAGGGAGTCATTTCCTGTGGTCATAGCCCCCTCTGGTGGCCAGACTTCAGTACCTGCTCTGATATTCACAATGCCATTTGTTGAAATCGGTGTGAAACAGTACAATGCTTCCTGAGGACATGCCAGTGATGACGCATCTGGGGAACGAGAAGAGAGAGACTAAATTTTAGTGTTCCAGAGAATCAAACGCAGAGTCGCCTCTCCATACACCAACCCTCTCCCGCTCAGGTATTTCCCCTTTCATTTAAGAAATAAGTCAGGCCAAACTGTGCAGAATCCATCTCTTTAACTGTGTGCCACAACTTTTTAAACCTAAAATGGCTGCTCGTGCCAAGTCTTGTGGCATTGACGGGCTGAGAGAGAGTAACGGGCCTCTGTGAACGCAGGGGTGCGTCCCGATATTCTTCACTCTCCCACTACCACTCCTCTCTTACCCGGAACGTTTCGAGTACAAGTATTTGCATGTACAGTATACAATGTACCTGACATTGCGGTTTGCATCAAGACATTAATTAAGGTGTAACCATTAATACGTAATTAAGATGTAATCGGCGACATTAGATTAAAACACAAAGATCCGTTTCCGGGGCACGGAGTAGAGGAGGTGGTAGTGGAGGAAGGGAGGGTGCATTTTTCGACTATTGGGACGCACTCCCGGGTGTTGGTGATCCTGGCTCTTACCTTTGGTCATGTGACATGGCCATTGACCGGATCCCTGCATCACAGCCTGGGTAGGTGAACATCTTTTTGAGGTCATGGGCCTGCCAGACATGAAGCACTCCCTCCTCTCCCCCCGACAGCAGGAAATGTCCGTCTCGGCTCAAGAGCATAGCCTGGGGGCATAGCCAGCACTGACGGTCATCACCTCTATAGTCAACACTGGCAATTAACACCCACACAATCAACACATTAAATTAACACCTCAACCATCACTGCTCACACCACATCCACAATCAAAACTGACACATTACCCTCGCAATCAACACTGATACCGCCTCCACAATCAACATTTGCACTTATCACCACCACAATTGACACTGACCCATCGCCTCCGAAATCAACACTTCACGTTCACAATCAACTGACACTCGAGACCACGCCGACGGTCTTAAGAACTCTCAAGTACACCTCACATCAATTTTACATTTTACATCGATGAACAAGGGCTACAGTTACACTAGTCACTTCAATGCGACTTCTGGCGTCCGATATCGCGAGGCTGCATTAAGTGACAGGTCTGGATGCGCACAAATCGGATTTTGTCCACACTGGGATCGCATTTGTCAAGTACGGACGCTCAATCTGGCCTGGTGCGATCGGATGTAGGAATTCCGATTCCAGAAGTTGCATGAAGTGACTAGTGTAACCGTAGCCAAAGGAAACCTTAAAATTTCACATAAAATTTTCCCTTAATATCATTGGAACACAATGAAATTTCTACAGCAGTGGATGGGTGTGGTGGTTTGAGATCGGAGGATCACATGACAATCAAATGGAAGGGAACACAAACTTATATTCGTTTTATATTGTACGGTATTTTGTGTTTTCATTTCCCTTCTGTGTGGTGTAAGTCGCACTGATGATCTTGGAGGAGGTGGTTGAGTTGCGTTTCTCCTTTGCCAATTATTTGCAATTAATCAAAAAAACGTGTCAAAGCTAAGGATGGAATTGGTCTGGTCTGTGATTGGAGGAAAGCTCAACATCTAACAGGCTAATGCATATCTCTGGAAATACAGTAATGCGCCAGCACCGTCTCCCGGCTTCCCAGTTGACAGACATTGTGAATAGCAGGAGCAGGTTAGAGTTCATGTGCTTCCCCCCGCAGAGCCCAGATGATAGTCTTCTTCTTCAGAATTCCAACATTATTCACAAGCTACCGACTACACCTTCGAAACACCAGTACGGTGATTTTGTTTGTGACACTGATTACAGCCATAATTATTCCACAGTGTGAGAAAAGGACAAAACTGAAACAGGTGCCCGGCAACATTCAGAGCCAACGGCCCAGTTGTATCCACTCAAACTCAAATTAGACCAGAAGAAGGATTTACCATCAAAGAACCATAGAGGGATTTCATTTTTACATTTCCCCCCGGAGTAATCAAGAAATACAGATTTTCAGACAATAAAAGGTTGAACCAGAGCCAGGGGGCTTTGGTGTGTCCTAAGCCCACACATGAAGAGCCTTTGTACTCTCTGACAGCTTACAGCAGAAGCAAAGAAGCCAAATACTATTGGCTCCAGAGACGTTTATGGCCTGAAACCAGCGTTTCCTGATTAAACCAGAAAAATCCGATCCCTGGTTATGACTAAGGCCAAATTGCAAGCGCCGCTTAGCCGTAATTCACAATAACAAGGGCAGACGGTGCATTTGCTGCGAGAGTGTTCACAGTATAAGATGTCCCAGTGTTTCGAACCGGCGCCCCAGTGTTCGTATTTCCATACGAACTGTGGCTCGTTGCCACGACCGCTGCCAACATAGCCACACATTTATCTTCCGGATCTGTCCATTAGATCAGTTTCCAGGACGTTTTACAGTACCGCGTGCCAATAGTGCAGCTAATTTAGTGCGTACCCAGGTGGGGCGCTGTCACTATTACACCCTTGAGAAAGGGACTTAACATTAATTACCTCAGAAAATATCCAGCTGTATAATTTGATCATAAGAAATCCAGTCGGTCTGGATGTGAGCATGCTAAAATCCCCAAATAAGCTCACGAGCTTCAAAGTGTGATATCGGTTTATGTATGTTTTCCTAATCTTGTTTGTGTTTGGGGGGAAAAAAAGTTCCTTACTCCTTTTTATATCCTTTTACACGCTTTTCCCTGTGGGAAATGAACTGAACAGAGGTCACAGTGCTTGGCTATGGAGTATGGAACGTGACGAGTGTGTAAGGATCCATTTCTGGTCTGTACAACACAGACCACTCTACTTAGTAGCCTACTTACACCCCGCCCAGGAAAGTCTCTGAAGTTCTAGGTACTAGTTTCTGATGCTAGGGTTTTTCATAAGCTTTTTACATATGTCCTGATGGAATAAATGGTGTGCTACTTAGCAAAACATGGTTTAAAAAAATTAACAATACACCTCTTTGCAATAAGTCACAGAATCATGTAGTAACAGCTAGCTTAGCTTCCCCTACTCTTTCTTCTTTATCTCCCTCCTCCTTTTGGTTTTCTCTTCCCTCCCTTCTTCTCAGTCTCTTCTGTTTTTTGCCTTTGACCTGCTCTCTCTCTCTCGCTCTCTTCTTCCCCATCTCTCCTCATCTACTTTTCTTCTCTGGCTCTCTCCCAAATTCCGTCCCCATCTCTCTCTTTCTCTCTCGCTCTCCCCCTCTTCCTCTCCCTCTCTCTCACATTCTCTCTCTCTCTCTCCCCTCTCCCTATCACTCGCTCTCTTCCTCTTTCTCCCCCTCCCTCTCTAACTCTCTTTCTTTCTCCCCCACCCCTCTCCCCCTCTCTCTGTCCTCCCCCCTTACTCTCTCTCCCCTCTTCCTCTATCACTCTCTCCCTCTCCCTCTGTCTTTCTTTCTCACCCCACTATCCCCCTCTCTCTACACCCCCCTTCCTCCTTCATTTCTCTCTCTGCCCTCTCCCTCTATCACTCTCTTTCTTACCCCCTATCCCCCTCTCTCTGCTCCCCCCCTCCTCTCTCTGCCCCCCCCTCCCCTCCTCTCTCTTCCCCCCCACTCCTCTCTCTGCCCCCCCACTCCTCTCTCTGCCCCCCCATCCCCCTCTCTCTGCCCCCCCATCCCCCTCTCTCTGCCCCCCCATCCCCCTCTCTCTGCCCCCCCATCCCCCTCTCTCTGCCCCCCCCCCATCCCCCTCTCTCTGCCCCCCCCCATCCCCCTCTCTCTGCCCCCCCCCCCCTCCTCCTCTCTCTGCCCCCCCCCCCCTCCTCCTCTCTCTGCCCCCCCTCCTCCTCTCTCTGCCCCCCCCTCCTCCTCCTCCATTACTCTCTCTCTCTCCCTCTCTCTCTCCCCCTGGGTGGACGTCGTGCTGTAGTTGGTGCGGTCCCTCACAGTTGAGCCCATAAAACACAGCTCAGTGTCCCGCCAGGACCCGCGGGGCGAGCTGGAAACCTGGCGCAGAACCGGACGGGCCCAGGTGGCGGGCCGCAGCCGTGCCCATAAATCAGAGGCGGGAGGGCCCAAACGAGACGGCGCGCTCCGGAAAGAGCGCCATGGCCGCCGCGGCTCGGGTGTCGCGGGGGACGGCTCTGATGTTCGACGACGTGGCCGCGAGACAGGAAGCGGCCTCCGACCTCAGCCGGCTTTCATACAACCCCCGTCTTCCAACGTCTGACGCTACTTTTTTCTCTGTGGCGTCGCTCCTGCTCCGCGGCAGGCCCGGCGGAGGCGGAGTTCAAATTTATGGAGTCGTTAATTCGAGCCACTGCATAAACGCGGACGCAGACGCGCAAAGCCTGTAAAAATGGTTACTTTCGTTGAAATAGATCTCTGCCGTATCGCCCGTTCGGGCAGAGTCCAAGTTTCAAAATGAATGTCCTGTCAGAGACGCAAGCCCCCCCCCCACCCCACCACCCAAACTCTCTCTCTTAAGCAGTCATTAATACACTGCGAAAAACGAACTGTAAAACGACACCCGCGATCCAGGGCGCACACTTATTTAAACCGGTGTCGTACTGCGCGCTGGGAGAGCGCACGCGAGATTAATACCGCCGTGACCCGCATACAACACTGCCTCAGACCCACTTCTCTCCAAAGTGCTTTTTCATGGAGGTTAATGCCTCCCCGAGTCTCTGACGCTGTCGGGATTTAGGGCAGCTGGACGCCAACGGAGGTGATGAACTGCAAACGGCCAGCGTCCCAGAGAGCGCGCCTGAACTGCGGACATCCAGAACGCCAACAGCCTGTGGTTCTGGGCCCTGTTGCTCGTACGTGGATAACTCAGTTAGCTGGCTAACTGTGCCGAGTAAAACCCGGAAACCCCCTGAATATGGAACACATGAACTAGCAAAAACACTGCTCTGGGTTTTTACTCAGTTAGCGCAGTTAGCCAGCTACTAGCAATAGGGCTCTTTAAGAGAGGACTCCTCTAACTTGGCCCTGTAAGGCCACAGTGCCTCTGAATTAATTCAGATTTGGGCAGGAAATTTCACAGCCTACACATAGATGGCAACAGCCACAGCAGAAATGGGTAATAGACGTACACCTCATCACAACCTCCCCTTGGACATGAGACTAGAAACCGCACCCTCCTACCGCACATGGAAAGTAGTCCAAATAAAGAAAAACATATTACAGCACCCCAACTGTGTGGTTCTGCAGTTGCCGTGGAGATGTGCATACCACCCATTGGAAATGGCTTCAACCAGGCTCAAATCAGAATGCTAATGCTAACATATGGTTTATGTTATTCTCCTGACGAACGGGAGGGCATGTACAGCCCAGGACAGCTGGAGGGCTCACCTTGGTCTGATCCTCCGCCTTGGCGTGGGCCAGCAGCTTGCCGTTGACGCTGAAGACGCAGAAGTGGCCCTTGTCGTAGTAGACCACGCAGTAGCCCTCGGTGGAGGACTGGATGAGCTGGGGCCTCAGGGAGCTCTCGGGGCCCTCCAGGGCCCGCAGCAGGTCCCCGTTCATGGAGTGTATGAGGCACAGCCCCTCTGGGAGCAAAGACAGGGGAGACTAGCGGTTAGCGCGCGGCGGGCCCTTTTCCGATCGGGGCGGCGTGAAATACGACCTCCTCCTCCTCCTGCACGGCGCGGGGCGCTCACCTCTGGAGCCGCTGATGGCCAGCCCCAGTTCCGCGCACACGCTGGCGCAGGTCACCTCGCAGTCGTGACCCGACAGCACGGCCCTGGGAGTCACAAACTCGGCTGGAGACGGAGGCAGAAGTCGGTGTCAAAAGCACAGATCACAGCATGACACTGGGGGCAACAGCCCATGATTTGCTGGAGAATGGATTTGGAGACATGGTCTAATTTGGACACACAGACTTAATAATATGGGATTTTTTAATACATAAATATGACCAGCAGGGGGTGACAAATCCACATTTAAAAACCAAACACCTTTATTTTTCTTTAACAAAGGTGCTTATGGTCGCTAGATTAGACAACATTCACACTGAAACATCATAAGTACAATGAAAAACAAGGTAAGTACAAGTACTTTATTACTGTGTTAATATTAATTTGTAATGAATATTTTTTTCCAATTTAAAAAAAAGATATTGAGTTAATTAACGTCCTATAATCAATACTGTGGCTAGGAGCCATATTTTTTTCTACTTTGAATTTGACCATGTGTGAGAGCAATATATATGGCTCCCAGCTCACCAAGCAACAATTTAAACGTAGTTTCGTTCACAAAACAAACAAAAACGGGCACAACAATCCGATAAATTAAAGGGCTTCCAGTGGAGAAGGAGCAGCAAGAGAAGCTGAGAGTGACTGAGTGTTCGCAGTGTGTGTGTGTGTGTGTGTGTGTGTGTGTGTGTGTGTGTGTGTGTGTGTGGGGGGGGGGGGGGGTCTGACACAGCCTGACCTCACCCTACTTATCTTTACTGCAGTCACCAGAGCTCAGCCACCCGCTCAATCATCTCAACTTCAAACCCACAGCTCAGAGGAGTGAGAGGAAAGCACACACACACATTCACACATGCACACACATACACACACACACACATACACACAAACATACGCATACACACACACACACATGATTTTTCAATTCCAAATTCAGTTGTGTTGCTATTTTGTTATCTGTTATCGTTAGTTACTGGTCACCTTTGCTTTGGCGGCCCTGTGAAAGGTCATGCCAATAAAGCCTCCTCATATTGAACTGAACTGAGAGTGAAGACCAAACAGATAGGCAGGGCGGGACACAGAGACAGACTGAGGAGAGGGCCAGAGAGATGGAGAGAGACAGAGCGAGAGAGAGATAGAGGAGAGTAAGAATGGGAGATGGGGAGAGAGAGGTGGGGGTGGTGGGGGTGGGGGGGGTGGGAGGGAGACAGAGAAAAGAAAGAAAAGGAAATGGAGGAAAGATAGGGAAATAGGGAGAGGGAAGAAGGGAGGGGGTCAAAGGCAAGGACGGAGGGGGACGAGGAGACCGAGAAGGAATGGTAAGTGAAAAAGATAAAGAGAGACGTGAGGAGATGAAGAGAAAACCCCGTGTTGCTTGTCTGGGGGCCCGCCCGGCCCTGGTGATTGTAAAACCATTCGGGGGCGCAGTCCGAACGCAACGCTGGGGATGTGTATATACAGCCGGCTGACACGGTGCGCTGGAGCACAGCGGCTGCTGGATAATCGGGGGGCTTTAACAGAGAGTTACCCCCCTCAACCCCTGCACCTTTGATCTGGGGGAAAAGGTTAGAGTAGAACAACTTTCTCAGACCCTGCCGCGAGTTCATTAGGAGTTTGTTAGCGGGGGATGAGCTGGTTTTTTACCACGGGACCTTGCTATGCACCAGGGGTCTAATTAAACTGGAGTTTAACTGAAGGAAACAAGCAGAAAGTGAGTGTGTGTGTGTGTGTGTGTGTGTGTGTGTGTGTGTGTGTGTGTGTGTGTGTGTGTGTGTGTGTGTGTGAGGGATAGAGATATATAGGAAAAGGAATGGGGGAAATAAATAGGTATTTATTTATTTAAATAAAGCACTTCCTCTCCTCCTGTTTATTTAAATAATGCTAGTTTAATACGACCAACTACAGTCGGGACGGTTGTATGGTGCAAAGGATCTGCTCATAAAGCTTTTACACTGACGCACACAGCTGCTGAAAATTACTACATAGACTGCCCTCTGCTTGCAGCAAAAGAAAGAAGGAAAAAGTAATAGAATAAATAACAAACCTCAGAATAAAGATTTATTAGACGGAGGCTGCTAAACCTCGTCAGCGTCGAAGCTCAAACTTAACATCTCTACAGCTCCGGGGATCAAAAGCAGAGTCGGGCTTTACAGCAACAGATCAATAAAACTGATATATAGGCGTATCGTCTAACCTTTTACCGCTCGTCAACATTTGGTTCGTGTAAAGGGAACATCTGAGAACATTTTAATACTTCTGTATCCCGGGGAGATCCCGAGCAACCAGACGCTATACGGCTCGGTCTGAAAACGCCACACCGTACAGTTTATGATTGATGAGGACTTCCTAACGGCCGTCACCCTGCACTGTTCCTCAAGTGTCTCCAGGTTCTAACGTTAGAGCTTGCTCGAGTGACAAAAAAAAAATCCGCAAAATGGCGGCGGAGAAAGTTTATCTCGTTATTTCAGTTCACGGAAAACTAACGAGGGGACATTCTGCGCCAATCTGCCAGGACGTGACGCTCGACTGTCTCGAACGCAGCGGGAAAAATTCTTTAGATTCTTCAGGTTGACTGGTTTAAAAATGATACCCCCCTTTTCCTTTTCTTTTTTTCCTGTAAATAATTCCCCCTCTGAGCTGTGACCCGTCAAAGGTTAACCAAAAGGGGGGGGAAACCGAACTTCACTAGAAAATAGCCCCTGGGATCATTTCAAAAGTAACCCATAGTGTATTGGTGGCTCGCAATGGCTCGAGTCTTCCAGAAAAAAAAAAACTGTTGCATTTGTATTTAGAAGACATGAATATTCATTTGAGCGGTCCGGGTCCTGGTTGATCGATGGCCTGGATGTGGCCCCAGGGACTTGTTACACCATAACCCCTGTCTTAGGTCATAGATACAATAAACATACAATATCCACAATCTATTGGGGCTTACACTTAAAAAAACACTGCCAAACAGCTAAAAGGAATTTGTTCAGCAAAATATGTGGTGGACAAGGGAGCATCAAACATTAACTTCTCTAGCACTCTTCTCTTGGCACAGAAAAAGGAAAGAAAACTAAAACAAACCCAAACAGCCTTGCATAGCTACTGACTGAAGCAATATGAACTCTTCGCATTAGAAATATCTCAAGAAAACATTCTTTTTATTTTTAATAAAACCAATTTGTGAAGAACAATTTCACTCTCTGCCTCAAACGTGCAGCTGCCTGTCAGTACTCTGTGCCAACCACAAGATGGCGGTGTTTGTCTATGAAATCTGCCAGCATGTCGCCCTCCTTCCCAGATCACTAGCATTGAACCTACAGTATATCACCTTTGGTCCAACCAGCAGGGGGAGCTAAAGAGGTGCACCTCAAACAAGTCTGGGGGTAACGGAGGGAAGCTAGTACCTGCAGGCAGCCAGTGCAAGCCCAAAATAAAGCTGACCATGAGGACCAGGCGAGTGTGAGAGAGCTTTGGCTAGGCCGGAGTGAATCTGCACAGGCTCAGCCAATACTCAGAACATTCCTGGGAGCGCTTTTACACACACACACACACACACACACACACACACACACACACACACACACACACACACACACACACACACACACACACACACACACACACACACACACACACACACACACACACACACACACACACACACACACACACACACACACACACACACACACACACACACACACACACACACAGGGGAGAGCAGTCACTTGACAGTGTTGTGTTTGGAACTGGAAGAAAGTACCGACCGACGGAAAAAAAAGGCCATCCCGCACTACAGGGACCAATGAAACGCTGTGTTATTCTGTCCTAGGGCAAGGCGCGTGTGACTAGAGTCTCGGCAGTGCCCTCCGAGTAGTATAATATAATAGCTGTCGTTACAGCAATGCTTAAAAAATAAGTTAAAAATAAATAAATAAAAATAAATAATAATAATAATAATAATGCTTCTGGTATGAACAAAATCATATCAACAAACCAAAATTAAATGGAGAAATCAAGAGTGAGTGAAATACTAATAAGCAGGAAAACTGATTTATATTTGCACAGCCCAGCTAAATTACACTGCACAATTCTTTCAAAAAACACCTAATATACTTAGTCAAGTATCTTTTATTTTTGATCGCTATAAATTTACATATGCTGCTCGTGTTATTAGCAAGAACAGCATATGAACACATACAAATAATCTACAGCAATAGAAAATACTCAAATCTAATACCTTACGAATAAAATAACTTCCAATATACACCGATACAAAATTAATACTAGGGCACTACGTATCCTGAACTTTAAATACAATTTAAAGAAGTTAAGAAGTTTCTAATTATATTAAACACTCAGCCTAGCTAAGCAGTTTTAAAATGATTTCATACTGAAAAGCCCTTGCCTTTTAAATCCGTAATAAACTGAATATATTTCTCTCTCGTTTTTGCACTCCCGAATACTGAATTACAGGGTGGCAGGAAGGGTTTTTAATTGAGCCTATAACTAATGACAATTGCAGGGCATTAAATCATGTCTCAATATTAGTAAATATAATAAATCAAATGAACTCATTTACAAATGCATGACATCACAGAGAATTCAGGTCACTGCTAATTTAGCGTTCGGTAGAAAACGTGCTTCGGCAGCTGGTCCAAAAACTACAGGCAATGTTTATCTTTTTCATTTGTCGACAGTACTCTCAAATACTAAGATGAATCATTTTAAAATGACAGCGCTTCAAGCCTTTAAAACCCGTGAACGTATACATAACCACTAATAACATATATAGTTATACTTAATGATTGAGATTAAAGCTAATTAATATAAACACCTACGGTATATATAAAATTTCACATTCATTCACTGGACGATTCGAAAGTACTATCTCTAAATGAAAAATCCACGTGCATCAGTAATACAATTGCGATTGGTCACACATTTTCTTGCATTTGTAAATATGCAGAAAGCACGGTGTGAGGTTTATAAACGGTCCAGATTAGCAGAAAAGATGCTCACTACTGCAAGCAGTACCTTTCACCCTTTTATCATGCTCACAAGCATATGTTCAGGGCAGACCTTAACATTATTCACTTTTACTGAGCACTCTGCCCTGTTCTCAGATGAATTACCATCACACAACCACAGCCACATTTACTGCCTATGGCCTACTATTCAACTTTCAGTCTCACTCTCACATACAGACACACACACACACAGACACACACACACACACACACGCACATACTTGCGTGCACACACACACACACACACACACACACACACGCACACGCACACAAAAACACACATACTTGCACACGCATACACAGACACATACTTGCGCACACACACACATGTACTTTATACACACACACACACACATACACAAGCACACACACGACACACACACATGCGCGCGCGCGCACACACAAGCACACACGCGTGACACACACAAACACAACTCAGCCTGGCCCAGTTCATCGTGAAATGCAACTCTGAAACCGAATCTTTTCGGAAGAGGCCAGACGTGGTCACGTGAAACGAGTTGTTACTTCTCAGAGCCAGTTGTAAATCACTGGGCTGGATGTGTGCCTGAGTGTTTGTTTGTCTGCGTGCGCGCATACGTGTGCGTATGCGCATGTACATGGGCATGTGTGTGTGTCAGGGGAGGGATTAGACCCCATGCTCTTAGCTGGGCCCTGTTTGTGTGTTATGGGTGAAATCAGGAGGCGCGGCGTAGCAGCGGAAAAGCTGCGTCCACTCAGCCGCGCTCTCCCAAACGCTAACCCCCCCCCCCCCCCCCCTCCCCGCCCCCCGCCCGCCAGCCCCGGGCCACTCACCTTCCGCATTCTCCCCGATGCAGCAGCTCTTTCCGTTCCAGTACCAGAGCAGGAGGGTGGCGTCTCGGGAGCCCGAGAGCATGTAGCAGTCGCCGCCGATGTAGGACTCGGACCGGGCCAGGCACGTCACCACTTCCCAGTGCCCGAACACAATCTGGGCCAGCTTCCCTGGGGGGGGAGGAGGGGGAACAGAGGCTGTTCACCGTCACGCCTTTTCCCTCCAACGTTTTAACGATCGAAATTCCAAACGGAGTGGATCTCCGGTTCGATCGCAGATAAAGAGCCCGGGCGGAGACGGCTCTCCGAACGAGTCCTGATTAACCATGCAAAACACAACTGAGAGGCAGACTCAAATTTCACCCGAAAATAAGATGCGAAGCAAAGAGGCGGTTATGATGTCACGTTTAAAGAATTGCAATCAACTGCTTCCACTTGTTACAGATCCAGGGTTCTACAGTGCCCCAGCATTAGTCCATAATTTCAGGCAGAGGAAGAGCCAGTCTCTCCGAATTTAACAGCAACAGCTGCGTGACTGAATGACAACGTGAACTCTGGCTTATAGGCGAAGCTAAAACAACAATAATTACAACTTCTCAATTCTCTGGAACTATAATATAAAGTGCTGTTACGCGGTAAAACTGAGAACACACTCTCTCCAGACGACACGTTTAGCAGCCAAGCCTTCTCTTTTGCAAATGTAACGAGACAGCGTCGACCGCTTTTAAGTCTGGGCTTGCGGTCAAAATGGAATATTAACTGAGTGCACGACCAGAAAAAAAATGTAAATGTGAATTATTCACCCTGCTCGGGTAATGCTGCACATCTGGAAGCCATGCCATTGAAGAATAGTTTCAATTTGTTTTGAATATATAATGACATGATTATTTTTCTATTGTCAATGTGATTGTACCTTGGCAACCCCCGTTGCTTCTTAGTCAGGCCAATAAAGCCTCATGAATTGATTTGGGGGGGATAAAAACATGAGGGGAGAGGAGGAGAGGGGAGAGGAGGAGAGGAGAGAGACGGGTCTCCAGAGGAATGGCAGGTTTGGTGAGGAATGCACAGTGCACAGCTGCATGTTACTCCTCCTTCCTTGGCTACACAGTGGGTGGAGTAGAAATGGGTGTTACCTGAGTGGGTGGAGTATAGAAATGTGTGTTACCTGAGTGGGTGGAGTAGAAATGTGCGTTACCTGAGTGAGTGAAATATAATGTGTGTTACCTGAGTGGGTGGAGTAGGAATGTGAGTTAACTGAGTGAGTGGAGTAAAAATGTGTATTACCTGAGTGGGTGGAGTATAGAAATGTGTGTTACCTGAGTGGGTGGAGTATAGAAATGTGTGTTACCTGAGTGGGTGGAGTATAGAAATGTGTGTTACCTGAGTGGGTGGAGTATAGAAATGTGTGTTACCTGAGTGGGTGGAGTATAGAAATGTGTGTTACCTGAGTGGGTGGAGTATAGAAATGTGTGTTACCTGAGTTTGTGGAGTATAGAAATGTGTGTTACCTGAGTGGGTGGAGTATAGAAATGTGTGTTACCTGAGTGGGTGGAGTATAGAAATGTGTGTTACCTGAGTGGGTGGAGTAGAAATGTGTGTTACCTGAGTTTGTGGAGTATAGAAATGTGTGTTACCTGAGTGGGTGGAGTATAGAAATGTGTGTTACCTGAGTGGGTGGAGTAGAAATGTGCATTACCTGAGTGGGTGGAGTATAGAAATGTGTGTTACCTGAGTGGGTGGAGTAGAAATGTGCATTACCTGAGTGGGTGGAGTAGAAATGTGTGTTACCTTAGTGGGTGGAGTAGAAATGTGCGTTACCTGAGTGGGTTGAATAGAAATGTGTATTACCTTAGTGGGTGGAGTAGAAATGTGCGTTACCTGAGTGGGTGGAGTAGAAATGTGCGTTACCTGAGTGGGTGGAGTAGAAATGTGCGTTACCTGAGTGGGTGGAGTAGAAATGTGCGCTACCTGAGTGGGTGGAGTAGAAATGTGCGTTACCTGAGTGAGTGAAATATAATGTGTGTTACCTGAGTGGCTGGAGTAGAAATGTGAGTTACCTGAGTGAGTGGAGTAAAAATGTGTATTACCTGAGTGGGTGGAGTAGAAATGTCTGTTACCTGAGTGGGTGGAGTATAGAAATGCGTGTTACCTGAGTGGGTGGAGTAGAAATGTCTGTTACCTGAGAGGGTGGAGTATAGAAATGCGTGTTACCTGAGTGGGTGGAGTAGAAATGTGTGTTACCCGAGTCAGTAGAGTATAGCCGAGTGTGTTACCTGAGTCAGTAGAGTATAGCTGAGTGTGTTACCTGAGTCAGTAGAGTATAGCTGAGTGTGTTACCTGAGTCAGTAGAGTATAGCTGAGTGTGTTACCTGAGTGGGAGGAGTAGAAATGTGTGTTACCTGAGTGGGTGGAGTAGAAATGTGCGTTACCTGAGTGAGTGAAATATAATGTGTGTTACCTGAGTGGGTGGAGTAGAAATGTGAGTTACCTGAGTGAGTGGAGTATAGAAATGCGTGTTACCTGAGCTAGCTGAGTGTGTTACCTGAGTTAGTAGAGTGTAGCTGAGTGTGTTACCTGAGTCAGTAGAGTGTAGCTGAGTGTGTCACCTGAGTCA
Organism: Synaphobranchus kaupii; assembly: GCA_029718625.1. NCBI lineage: Eukaryota > Metazoa > Chordata > Actinopteri > Anguilliformes > Synaphobranchidae > Synaphobranchus > Synaphobranchus kaupii. Next base: position 10,032,403 of record CM056395.1, read on the forward strand.
GTAGAGTATAGCTGAGTGTGTTACCTGAGTCAGTAGAGTATAGCTGAGTGTGTTACTTGAGTTAGTAGAGTATAGCTGAGTGTGTTACCTGAGTCAGTAGAGTATAGCTGAGTGTGTTACCTGAGTCAGTAGAGTATATCGGAGTGTGTTACCTGAGTCAGTAGAGTAGACACGGAAACTCCTGTCCCAGAAGCCACACAGCAGGATGAAGCGGTTGTCAGCAGTGACAATGAAGCACTGAGAGTGGACCTTTATGCTTTGGTCCAGAAGGTCAGTCACCTGTCTGCGCTGAGAGCCTGCACTGGTGGCTGAGAGAGGGAGAGAGAGAGAGAGGGAGAGAGAGAGAGAGAGTGAGTGTGAGTGAGTGAGTGAGTGAGTGAGTGTGAGTGTGAGTGTGAGTGAGAGTGACCACAATAATGCATGTCTCTTAAATAGCCATAGGATCCATGAAAAATGAAAACCCATCGAGTGCTATTTGGTTACCGAACATTTATAGGTCAACCTTGTTAAAAAACAATGAATGAATGACTAAATAAATATTAAATATATAAATAAATAAAAACAGCAAACTTCTTCACTTATTAAATTTTATGTAACAATAATAAGAAGGTTGCCGCAGACAGCAGAACACAGTCTGTTTCCCACGGTGGCAGGAGAGCAAAGACCTTGGCGATCTTCCTACAGACTGAAGACCCAGCCCTTCAGTCTCTACCTTGGCTCCTCCAGCCCTAAGTCCTGATTAGGGGCCCCAAGTTTTTCTGTTTTCTGAGGCTCTGGTTCTCTGCTCTCGCTCGTAAAATGTCGTTTGATGCTCACTGCCGTAGTTGTGGAATTCTTGTTTGTATAACTTTACTGTTTACTGAGTACACTTTCCCCTTCCAGGGAGTTACTGCACTTCGATCCCTGATGTTTGCATTGTAAATCACTCCTGAAAAGAGCATCTGCTAAACGCCAGTAATGTAATACAATTAAGGAGGAGGAGAACAAACGAAGAATATTATTAGAATTATAAAATATATCAATGTATGATTACTCATATACCATATGTTGTATTGTGCCTTCAAAACATTGAATCCTGTTTTTCATTATTTATTTTTTTCCTGTGAGAATAGTCTGTCTGCTTTCTAATGTGTTGAGCTGGTATGTGTGTGTGTGTGTGTGTGTGTGTGTGGTGCATGCATGCGCGTGTGTGTGTGTGTGTGTGTGTGTGTGTGTGTGTGTGTGGTGCATGCATGCGCGTGTGTGTGTGTGTGTGTGTGTGTGTGTGCATTTGTGTGTGTGCATGCGTGCGTGTGTGTATAAACACACATCATTGAGTTTACAATAGCTTCATATTTTCCACTAGACTGAGGAATGTAAAGAGCAGCAGGGCCTCTGCTGTTCCTTCAGACAGAGACAGCGCTCTCACCCTCAGAAAGAGCAGACAATGTGTAAATTATTCTGGGTCTTCAACCGCTGAGTTACAGGCTCGAGAGCAAGGCGGAGGGGGGGGGAGCCGACCCAGGCCCCTCAGTGGAGCAGGTGTGGGGCCGGAGAGAACCATGTGACACAGAACAGCATCCCGACCCGGGCGAATATTTCAACCAATTATCAACATTTCGCTGGCCGTTAGCTGCCCGGCGAGTCACACAGAATTTACAGTGTTTAAAATACCCTTCCCACGGAATGCCAGCAATATAAATACATATATCACACTTATTCAAAAATAACGGTTTCCCACACACGCACACGCACACACGTCCACATGACAAACGGTCTGAGAGATTTTCAGGAAAGACAACTCGGCGGTCGCAGCTACGTTCAAGATGGCCGGTCTCAAAATTCCTTAGAGCGCAATGTTAAAAATTTTTTTTAAAACAATTAACAATTTCACTTTAAACTTAAGGCTATTCTACACTCATACACAGATTTAAGAAATCCAACATTTTTAGAACAGTACATTTAATACGTAAATGCTTTAAATAGTGTAAATATTGTAAGTCTGGTCAGAAGAAGCCAAACCACTGATAAGTCGTATGGACATTAAATCTCGATTGGAGATAATTCATTCTTCATTTCTAATCTAGTCATCATCAAGATCAATATCTTCCATAATGTTTTTCTCATCCAAATTGTACAAAAAACATTCTGTTATAACCTATTTAAAATGAGGGAGTGACACTCCTGTGGCGTTAGTTTTATATAAGCCACAGAGCACGGTAAACAAACAAAAAAAACTAGTCGAGGAAAACGGATGTTTCTGAAATGCAAAAAGGCCAATTTAAGTCCAATGAGAGAAGGCATTACACACCTGAAGCCGTTGTTCTGGACAACTAGAGCCACAACAAATAGGTGGTTGCATAAGAGCTTGAGACGATGAGGCAGCAATGCGCATGATTTCTGCTATGTTGCGGCGGGGTGGGGAGACCCCTTTTAACGGTTCAGCCTGTCCTGAGACTGCCCTGCAACCCGCCCGCAGCCATGCACCACTGGCTGTACGTCATCACGCATTACTGCGCGGCTGTACGTCATCACACATTACTGCACGGCTGTACAGCATCAGGCATTACTGCGCGGCTGTACGTCGACACGCATTACTGCACAGCTGTAAGTCATCACGCATTAGGGCGCGGCTGTACATCATCACGCATTACTGCGCGGCTGTACGTCATCACGCATTACTGCGTGGCTGTACATCATCACGCATTACTGCACAGCTGTATGTCATCACGCATTACTGCACAGCTGTACGTCATCACGCATTACTGCACAGCTGTACGTCATCACGCATTACTGCACGGCTGTACGTCATCACGCATTACTGCACAGCTGTACGTCATCACGCATTACTGCACGGCTGTACGTCATCACGCATTACTGCACGGCTGTACGTCATCACGCATTACTGCGCGGCTGTACGTCATCACGCATTACTGCACGGCTGTACGTCATCACGCATTACTGCACGGCTGTACGTCATCACGCATTACTGCGCGGCTGTACGTCATCACGCATTACTGCACAGCTGTACGTCATCACGCATTACTGCACGGCTGTACGTCATCACGCATTACTGCACGGCTGCACGTCATCACGCATTACTGCGTGGCTGTACGTCATCACGCATTACTGCACGGCTGTACATCATCACGCATTACTGCACAGCTGTACGTCATCACGCATTACTGCACGGCTGCACGTCATCACGCATTACTGCACGGCTGCACATCATCACGCATTACTGCACGGCTGTACGTCATCACGCATTACTGCACGGCTGTACGTCATCATGCATTACTGCACGGCTGTACGTCATCACGCATTACTGCATGGCTGTACGCGATGCATCGCGGATCCGGCCTTCTCCTGCTCACCGGCGGGTCTGAGCGATGATGCGGGGATCCTGAGCGGCCCTGACAGCGCGCATCCTTAATCTGCATCATTACAGCATTCATATTCATTCCCTGTGACACGCGGCCTTTTCCCTCTACAGTTCCCCGAGCTGGCGGGGGCGGGGCGCTGTCACAAACGCAGCTCGGCGCGCCCCTATTTGCATGCAAATGGTCCGTTTGGAACATTAGGCTGGCCGTCTGATGGGCGGGGAGAAAAATGGACTTGATCTCAGCAAGGAAAATTGGAGAACTGTCAAACGGGAATAGAGACCGGAGACAGAACTGTCACATGGGAAAGGCGACCAACAACGCTGAACTGTCAAGACCAGCGATAAAGCTGTCAAACAAAGACAGAGAACGGTGATAGACCTGTCACACAGGCAGATCAGATACAGGAAGCGAGACCAGTGACGGAACTGTCATACAAGAAGAGAGACCAGTGACGGAACTGTCATACAGGAAGAGAGACCAGTGACTGAACTGTCATACAGGAAGAGAGACCAGTGACGGAACTGTCATACAGGAAGAGAGACCAGTGACGGAACTGTCATACAGGAAGAGAGGCCAGAGACATACCTATGAGAGGATCGATCTCCACAGGAAGCTGCTGCTGCTGATCCTGGTTGGGTGATATTTGTCCTAGAAGAGAAAAGGGAGACAGAATTACCGCTGAAATCATGTCTTCCTGAGGGGACGCAGTGTTTGCATTGAACAAAGAGCCTTTTTCCTGTAGTCTCACACTTCAGGAGTGAACCATAAGCAGCATTACAGTGTTATCAGCCTCCACTGAAGCAGCTGGGGCTGACATTTAATTTACCATCTCCCAACTTTTTTAAAGTTGCTACATATTGTCCTTAAATACACTTTTCATTTATATTTAATTAGACCTTGTTGTTACAATTTGTTGCAGGCAAATGATTGCAATATGAAATATAATACACCCAATCAATGTACTGCATGCAAGGCAGAGCCATTTTACCCTTATCTCTGGTGTCTCCTGTGCACGTTCTCACACAGTAGAATTGATGTTTAATAAATAATAAAACAAAGACGTGACTTGGATGTATTAAAGCAGACAGGAAACCTAACCCTCCCTGTGGACATGTCACATTTGATACCACAGAGTGGGAGAACACACTTCAAATGCCACTCAAGTCAATTCCTTATGCAGCAGGGGAAATGATCTCCAACTTAGATTAGACATGAACCGGTACAGCACTGGAATGTGCTGATCTAACTTCTGAGATCAAATGACACAGCTCACAAAATGTTTCCTCGATCATAAAAGAAACATTCAGAATAGAACGCTACTACCCCACCTATTGGATTACTGTTTATCTCTACAGAACAGGCTGAACAGGGGAGAACTAGTCTATTTCTTACCCATCAGTCAAGACCAGGGATGTCCAATCTTATCTCAAAAGGGCTGATGTGATGCTGGGCTAAACCATGTTTTTGTTTTAGCCCAGCACTACAATATCTGATACTGATTCTATCTCTTGACCGAGCCCATGATTAGTCACGTCTTTGTGTAATTAGTAGAATCAGGTGTTGTAGTGCTGGGCTAAAACTAAAACCTGCACCCACACTGGCCCTTTTCGGATAAGATTGAACACCCCTGGTGAAGACCCTTCTAATACGAATGCATGCTGTGGAAATTCTGGGGTCAATATCATCAAAAAAAGGAAACATGGAGTGGGGAGAGGAGGAAAGTGTGTCAGGTTTCCCATAAGGCACCGGGCCCTGTGGCACGCGGTGCATCTTACCCGTCAGGCCGTGCCACTTGTTGACGGCGAAGAGGCGGTTGGCGGTGACGGTGATGATGGCGGGGGCCAGCAGGCCGGGCTGCGTGTTGGCGGAGATGTGCGCCACCGGTGAGTTGGAGGGGAACTTGAGCACCATGATGACGTCCTGCTGCGCCTGCTCGCCGAACATGAGCTCCGTCTGTGGGAGGAGACACTGTTCAGAGGACCACGCCCACACACAGCCACACCCACACGGAGAAGAGCAGAGGGAAGCCCAAAGGTTAGGAAGCCAGCAAATAGTACAGCACACTGAGTACAGCACAGGGAGTAGAGCATAGAGAGTACTGCACACTGAGAACAGCACAGAACACAGTATAGAAACTATAGAAACACAGTGTACAGTATAGAGAGTACAGCACAGAACACAGTATAGAAACTACACACAGTATACAGTATAGAGAGTACAGCACAGAACACAGTATAGAAACTACACACAGCGTACAGTATAGAGAGTACAGCGCAGAACACAGTATAGAAACTACACACAGTATACAGTATAGAGAGTACAGCACAGAACACAGTATAGAAACTACACACAGTGTACAGTATAGAGAGTACAGCGCAGAACACAGTATAGAAACTACACAGTGTACAGTATAGAGAGTACAGCGCAGAACACAGTATAGAAACTACACACAGACTACAGTATAAAGAGTACAGCACAGAGTACAGTGTAGAGAATGTAACTGAATGACACATTTTTAATTTGATATAAAATCTTTTGTTTTTTTAATGGTATGGGAGAGAGGTGTTCGCAAACGGATTTCTCATTGAAGAAGAATACATGTTTGGAAGGGGAAAAATACATGTATGGCTCCACCCCAATTGAATTCGGTTTGTGTTTCTGTGAAGAAAACGAATACAGCTGAAGAACGTATGAGCGCGTGTGTGTTAACACGCGTGTGCGGCGGCGGCGGCATATCCGTCTCACACACACCCTCAGCGGTGCTTGCTCTAACGTGGCCCCACCTGTCACAGGGCCGCCCAATCCGCCGCTAATTGCTCCACCTGCAGTAAATTACTGTCTGTGCTCGACGCACAGCGCGCGACACGCCGCTAAACGGCTGAGCGCCACACCGGCACACCGCCCGCCACGCTACAGAGGAATGCAGAGACCACCGGCAAATCAGAAACAGGAACTTGGCGCACCTCTGCGCGCGCACTGCACCGAGACGCCCCCCCCCCCCCCCCCCTTCTTAAGAGAATCGCTCAACAGACAGAACTCAAAGACCCATCAGGCCCTGGCTGAAGATGAAAACACCAGGTGGGATATTTGGTCATTATTTAAAGGCTCTGTTGACAGCCCAAAGCACGTTTCAAAGGATCGTTTGCCTGGAAACTTTCTTCAGTTACATCTTAGTTTACATCATGCCGACTTGAGGAGGGTGTGATAATGATATTAACTTGACTTAGCTTTGATATATATATATATATATATATTTATTTATAATGACGAGTAGCCTAACTCGTACACAGTAAAATGGGGGTGGCTTAACACAGCTCAACGGCTACTACCCCACAGGTGGACGTGAAACCTGCTATTGGCCGTCAGAACCGGCATGCCCTTGATATGTCGTGCCAGTCAGCTCGTAAAGTCCAGTTAAATCTGAAATGCATTTGCTGTTCCCTTCGGGTTCTGGGAATCGTTTCCAGAGACATAAATGTTCGCCTCAAAATAAATTTACGTGGGGGTTTTATTGACTCGCGCTGCATTTAGGCCTACTTGTAAGAATATCTGTGAGAGGAGCACAAACATTTGTCTAATGTCAAACACACATTGGGGCAAATCCCTGCTTCTGACAGGTTACCGGCTCCGCTCGAAATGTCATTCCCGGCAGGGGGAACGAAGCCGACGTCTGGCCAACGGCCGACACACAATAAGAGGAGGGAGAGAGAGGGGGAGAGAAAGAAAGGTGCGTGTGGGGGTGGGGGGGGGGTGTGTGAAAAAGAGGGAGAGAGACGAGAGACAGGGAGGGGCTCTCTTCCTCAGACGGGCCGAGGGAGTGAGCGAGGGGACAAGAAAGAGAGACAAAGACAAGCAGGGTGAGAGGAACAATGGAGGATGAAGTGAGAGAAAGCGAGAGAGAGAGAGGCAGAGAAGCCTCTCATCTGCTTCTGGTTTGCGGGGCCGAAGAGCCCTGAGCTCATCCCATAATAGCACCCGCTCTGGCTCCAGACCAGAAGGACAAAATCCAACGCAGGACGCCTTTAAGCACCTGAGACAGAGCACGGACTCCAGGTGTGCCCCGTCGTCACGGACCCACCGGGTCCTGCTGCGCCCAATCACATCAAGCCTTTCTCACAAGGAACCCCCTCGTTCTACATATGTAACAAAATGGCTCTTTTCTTCTTGAAGCATCATTATGTTATCATTAAGACCACTGCGTTTTAGTGAAAGAAACAGACTTCCGAATACGAGTTCTGTAAGTAATTCAGGATGCATTAACCAGAAGAGATTAACTTCTCATTACACTGCAATAACCAAATCTCAATAAGCATTTTAATCTGATATTTAGACTTTAGAATCTTATTTCTGTTACTGTTTTGCTAAATAAGACAAAGAGATTCCCAATGGGGTGAGATAGTAATTTCAGGATTTGCCAGTGGGGTAAGATAAGTTCACTTGTCAAGCAAAAAGTAACTAATATTTTCCACTTTAGAGGAAAAAAAAAAAAGATTTTAAGTCTCATTACTAGACTAAAACACTTGTTAAGACAGACATTTTTCAGTGTAGAGGCACAATAGCATGTTGTGAGAGTGTACACTCCTGGTTTGGCCCCTACGCAGGCGTGTGAGCGGTGCATTTGGCACACAGGGCCCCTCGGCGCGGGCGAGGGAGCGGGTGACCCGGCGTGACCCGGCTGTGGCGAGGAGCGGCTCGGGGCCGAGGCTCCAGCTGTCAGCGCCGCCGAGCCGCCGCGCTAATGGGGGCCGGATCCGTCTCTCTCAGCTCCTCCCTCGCCCCAGTTAAGAGCCTGTCACCTTTCCCCCATTGTTCCCGTGGGTTACCCCCGCTCACAGGTGCATGCTGGGAGTTTGGCCCTTTTCCCAGCATTTCCCTCCCACCCCTCACCCAGTGGATATATATATATATATATATATATATATATATATATATAGAAAGAGAGAGAGAGAGAGATGGGAGGAGAGGATAAATATAAGGTTGGCATGGAGATGTAGGGGGAAGGAGGTGGAGGAGGCCAGAGAAAAATGTAATCCAGACTAATGCAAAGCAAAGCACAGTGTCATCAAAACACATCGGGAACAGCCAGCCTCAGCTTTTAACTAAAGCCTTTGTGGAATGCACCGAGCTCCCAATCTGGGTCACCGGGCCTGTTTCTGGTCTTTATTGGGGTGTGGGGTGAAGTTTGTGGGCACATCGGTGAGTGTTTTCTGGGGGTGGGGGGTGGGGGGGGGGGGGTGTGACATAACTCACCGGCTGCGTGGAGGAGGTCCGTGGGACGTGGGGTTCAATGAGCAGCTGGCAGGGTGTTTGTCCCAAGCTCTGGATCTGAAGCTCCACAGCCTAGGGGAAAGACGGCAGGGATACTCGTTAGCCTCGGCTAATTACAACACATCTCACCTAAAAATAAGTTCTGCCTCACAAGTTCTGGGCTGAGTCAAGAGCCAAAAGCCTCAAAGTGTAGACATTAAAGAGTGTTTGCGTGCGTGCATGCATGGGTGTGCATTTTTGCATGTGTGTGTGTGTGTATGCACGATAGGAGAAAAAGAATGTGTGTGCGAATGATTGGGTAGAAAGGGAGAGTGTGCGTGTTTGTTTGTGTGAGTGACGAGGATATAACGTGTGTGTACGTGTGTGTGTGTATATGTGTGAATGCGTTCCCCCTCTCACAGATTTAGATGAGATTGGCAGGGGTCCTGAGTATGAGCTCATCACAGAGGACTGTGAATGGTATTTCCATGAGAAATTCTGTTAAATACGCCTCTCTCTCTCTCTCTCTCTCTCCCTCTCTCTCTCTCTCTCTGGCGTGAAACTAAACAGAAATGTTTTTCTGTAGCAGCCTGCCTCTTTCCCAGCAGGCCTTTCTGCGCTTGCCAGAGATCCCACAGAAAATAACAGGAGAGTAATCTCAGAGAGGCACGTAACGAAGGAGAGTAATCTCAGAGAGGCACATAAAGAGGAGAGTAATCTCAGAGAGGCACATATCGAAGCGGAGAGAAATCTCAGAGAGACATATAAAGAGGAGAGTAATCTCAGAAAAGCACATAACGAAGCAGAGAGTAATCTCAGAGAGACACATAATGAAGCGGAGAGTAATCTCAGTGAGGCATATAAAGAGGAGAGTAGTAATCTCAGAAAAGCACATAAGAAAGCAGGGAGTAATCTAAGAGACACATAACGAAGCGAAGCGTAATCTGAGAGAGGCATATAACGAAGTGGAGAGTAATCTCAGAGGCACATAAAGAAGCGGAGAGTAATCTCAGAGAGGCATATAATGAAGCGGAGAGTAACCTCAGAGAGGCATATAATGAAGCGGAGAGTAATCTCAGAGGCACATAAAGAAGCGGAGAGTAATCTCAGAGAGGCATATAAAGAAGCGGAGAGTAACCTCAGAGGCATATAATGAAGCGGAGAGTAATTTCAGAGGCACATAACAAAACGGAGCGTAATCTCAGAGAAACACAGAAGAAAGCGAAGAGTAATCTCAGAGAAGCACAGAAGAAAGCGGAGCATAATCTCAGAAAAGCACAGAAGAAAGCGAAGAGTAATCTCAGAGAAGCACAGAAGAAAGCGGAGCATAATCTCAGAAAAGCACAGAAGAAAGCGAAGAGAAATCTCAGAGAAGCACAGAAGAAAGCGGAGAGTAATCTCAGAGAAGCACAGAAGAAAGCGGAGAACAATATCAGAGCAGCACAGAAGAAAGCGAAGAGTAATCTAAGAGAAGCACAGAAGAAAGTGGAAAGTAATCTCAGAGAGGCACATAAGAAAGCGAAGAGTAATCTAAGAGAAGCACAGAAGAAAGTGGAAAGTAATCTCAGAGAAGCACAGAAGAAAGCGAAGAGTAATCTCAGAGAAGCACAGCAGAAAGTGGAGAGTAATCTCAGAGAAGCACAGAAGAAAGCCGAGAACAATATCAGAGCAGCACAGAAGAAAGCGGAGAGTAATCTCAGAGAAGAACATAAATGGAGAATAATATCAGAGAAGCACAAAAGAAGCGGAGAGTAATCTCAGAGGCATATAAAGAAGCGGAGAGTAACCTCAGAGAGGCATATAATGAAGCGGAGAGTAATTTCAGAGGCACATAACAAAACGGAGCGTAATCTCAGAGAAACACAGAAGAAAGCGAAGAGTAATCTCAGAGAAGCACAGAAGAAAGTGGAAAGTCATCTCAGAGAGGCACATAAGAAAGCGGAGCATAATCTCAGAAAAGCACAGAAGAAAGCGAAGAGTAATCTCAGAGAAGCACAGAAGAAAGCGGAGAGTAATCTCAGAGAAGCACAGAAGAAAGCGGAGAACAATATCAGAGCAGCACAGAAGAAAGCGAAGAGTAATCTAAGAGAAGCACAGAAGAAAGTGGAAAGTAATCTCAGAGAGGCACATAATAAAGCGAAGAGTAATCTAAGAGAAGCACAGAAGAAAGTGGAAAGTAATCTCAGAGAAGCACAGAAGAAAGCGAAGAGTAATCTCAGAGAAGCACAGCAGAAAGTGGAGAGTAATCTCAGAGAAGCACAGAAGAAAGCAGAGAACAATATCAGAGCAGCACAGAAGCGGAGAGTAATCTCAGAGAAGAACATAAATGGAGAATAATATCAGAGAAGCACAAAAGAAAGCGGAGAGTAATCTCAGAGAAGAACGTAAATGGAGAATAATTTCAGAGAAGCACAGAAGAAAGTGGAGAGTAATCTCAGAGAAACACAAAAGAAAGCGGAGCATAATATCAGAGAAGCACAGAAGAAAGCGGAGAGTAATCTCAGAAGAACACATAAGAAAGCAGAGAGTAATCTCAGAGAAGAACATAAGAAAGCGGAGAATAATATCAGAGAAGCATGCTGAAGACTCCCAGGCCAGGCTCCAGGCCTCTGCATGCTCAGCCCTGTGAACATCCACAGACGCAAGGATCTCCCTGGCCCCTCCGAGCTTTGATCCGGATCAAACCCAGCTGCTGGGACCCTGGTCCCCTCCCTCTCTCGCTCCTGCTCCCTCCACACACATTCGGCAGGGTGTGTATTCACCTGGGAGCTCATTATGTTCTAGTGCACCACTGCAGAAATTTCCAGAAATATTGAGAAACTGAACTTTTAATGCAGAAAATAAAGCGCACAGTCCAATTCCTATCTAACATGTCACATTAAGATAGAGTAAACGTGTTAATGGATTTATGTAAATTGTTTTGTTAGTTATCCAGTTTGAGACCTTTAATCGTCTGAGCACTTAGCACGTGCTATTAGATTTAACATGATTGACCCTTCAAATAGAGCTGATTAAAATTTCAAAAACAATCCCAAAGGTACCAGATAGAGAGCATTGCAATAGTTCTCTCTGCGAACAAGACCAATGCTCAAACTAGTGTTATCCTGCACTCCATATGCTTTTGAACTGCTTACTGAGTGTCATCTGGATTAAATTCTGATCTGACATTTAATATAACTTTGTTGTGTTAAATATGACCCTTGTTTAAAAGCTAGCAAACACAGAAGAATGTCCATCGGGGAAGTGAAAGCATGCTTTGCGTTTTGTATACTTTGGCATGACTTGCTGTTGAGTAGAACTCATATTAAAGCCATTTTAGTTTGGGTGGGTAAGACAGGAAGCAATCACCGTCTGTGAAAACAGCAGTGGGTCTATGAGCTGCCCTAATCCGCCGCGAAGCATTCCAACCGGCCAACCCGCGGGCCCTGAGGGGCCTAAGAGGGCAGTCTCTGGGGCCGCCCCGGTCCAGCAGCTGCCCCGTCCGCCCGCCGCTACGCTAACCCAGCTGCCCGGCTGACACAAAGCAGCGCCGTGGCGCAGACAGTCCTGACCAAAACACCCGTCGCTCAGCGACGCTTTCACCGGGACCCGGCCTGACTGATGCAGGGCCAGCTCAGCCTTTTCTTTCTTTTACAGGCTACCAAAACAAAATATTACACCCAGATGGGAAACAATCAACCCACTGCCTCTGAAACGGACTCTGGAGGGAACAACTCAACCCACTAAGACTACTGAAACACACTGTGGGAACAACTCAACCCACTACTACTGAAACACACTGTGGGAACAACTCAACCCACTACCACAGAAACCCACTGTGGGAACAACTCAACCCACTACAGCTGAAACACATTGTGGGAACAACTCAACCCACTACCACTGAAACACACTCAAACGTGTTACTCATGTCCGCATCCACTGGAATACACAGGCTAGAACACAACTTCAAGGGTTAGTTCGGAATTTTGAACATAATGTCTCATTTATGACTTACCCATGATGTTGTTGATTGACGGAGACCATTTTCAGCTGATTCCATGCTGTCCTTCTTGTGAACATACACACGTTGCTAATGCTAGCGCAACTCTATGGTAACCGGTAGCATCCACTACCAAACACACTTAAACACTCCACAGTGCACCCAAAGCAAATAAAATACGACGACAGTCTATCGGGGTTAATTTGAGTGTTTATGCCTATCGTTGAATCCTTTACTTTGTGCTGACCTATATTCTCTGTGGAAGTAGAATATACAGCGGCGGAGCGATACTTTACGTTACCTACGAATGTAGTGCTGGCACTAGTCGACTACAACAACAAAGAAGAGCAACAAGTTGCAATGGCCACATTCGCTCAGGAGAAAGTAAAGGATTCAACGATAGTTTGACTTCAAAAATGATGGTATAAACACTCAAATTAACCCTGATAGACTGTCGTCGTATTTTATTTGCTTTGGGTGCACTGTGGAGTGTTTAAGTGCGTTGGGTAGTGGATGCTACCGGTTACCATAGAGTTGCGCTAGCATTAGCGACGTGTGTATGTCCACAAGAAGGACAGCAAGGAATCAGCTGAAAATTGTCTCCATCAATCAACAACATCATGGGTAAGTCGTAAATGAGACATTATGTTCAAAATTCTGAACTAACCTTGTAATTTTGATTAAATAAACCCATCTATAACAATACTCATAATAATTTGCTACCATCTTTTTTTATTGTGACATCTGTGACACTAGATTTTCAGAATGCCGAGCAGGACTGGCATTTCAAGTTGAGGAGGAATGTTTTTAAGAAATGTGGCCTTTGTACGAGAGTGTAGGCGTGGCGTAATGGTTCAGGTCTCCAGAAGTGGCGCTCCTGTTGGTGACACCTCTGTGAATTTATTCGTTTCCTCACCGTCGGAGCAGTTCTGCGAAAATAAGTGGGTGTCACGGATCCAATTTAGTTTTCCCCGGTATGAAACAGATGCCCTGGGTAATGGGCTGAGCTCGGCAATGAATCTGCATGCTAGGGTAAGCATCGCATCTGTATGTGAATTACCTGAATGAGGCCATAAATCAGTCCCGTGCCCTCTCATCTCCGAGTGCCCCAGCCAGCGAGCATGAAGGACAGAGGAGAGCACAGCACACAGGTCCACACTGAGCATGCTCCGTTCCGCCGGTCTGAACCAACCTGAACCGCCTGGTGCCCATTCGAACAGCCTTAAGCTCTTATAGTCCAGCGGATAATGCTCTAGTCCAGTTGGGACAGCATGGCCTACTTCCCTTTGACATTGACCGTTCACACACGCCAGGCGGAGAACGTACCGTGCCGTATTATGTTGTGGGGCAGCGTAGCCGATTGGCTGAACTCAAACTGAACTCTGGGTGGGTACGGTTCTGCTGTACCTCTCAGGGTGAAAACCAGAACTCCAGCTGTGCTCACTCTGGGCCTGGGTCACATGCTTTCACAGGCTCCTCCCCTCGCCTGGCTAGGGGTGACCCTGCTGTTTATTTACCAGCCTTTACAGAATCCCCCCTCCTCCAGCATCACCGCTGTTATCCAGCGTCCGGTTTGCTGGTGCTCTGTGTGAGCAGAACACTAACTGAATAATGCACCGACCAGGGAGAGCGTAATCCAGCCTATCGCTTTATATATAAGTGAAATTGTGGGTTGAGAAATAAACCAGAATAATGCATGCCCCAACATAATTAGGTCTGTTTCTGCAGGATACTGCATCCAAAGCAGACTGCTAAAATTATAAAAGCATCTAAAAGAATCTCCCGTGGACATGCGGCAGTTCACAGCGAGAACAATCCAAGAACTGATCACTACAAAGGAACCGATTCTGAAACAGACTCTTTCACTAAACTCACATTTGGCAGGAATACATTTTGAGATGACCTCTTCGTTAAGAAATACAAAGCAGAGACGGATTCTGACCAAGGACAGGTTGACTACAGCCTGGCCGTTGAAAAAGGGCCAGTGCAAATAGAACTGGCTATTCAAGGAAGGCAGGCTCTGGTCACTGCCAGATGGTAGAGGAATGAGAGAAATCGGAGGGACAAGGCTGGAGGCCTTCAAACTCCTCCAGCAATCCCACAATCCATGTGACTAAGTAAGATAAAGTTAATAACCCCCTGCTTCCGTCAAAATGCTACCGAAACCCAAAATGTTTGAAATAAGTTGTTCAAACTACATTAATCATAATCTCCAGAATCAACCGCAAAGTCTGCTGAAGGCACAACATTTTAACCGACACCAATGAATATTTACCAATTAGGGCGTGTACTACTGCAGACGGGGGAGAGCATGTTTGAGTTATTTTCGAATGAGTCTGTAAATGTCATCAAAGGTATATGACCTCTCTCTGCGCGGGGTCATCGATGGCGTCGAGGTTGACCGCGCCCTCGTAGGTCAGGTGGTAGAAGACGTTGAGGGCCCTGCCGGCCTCGGGTCCCTTCTGCTTGTAGCCGAAGACGAGGTCGATCCACTGGTGCAGCTGGGAGGACACAAAGTCGCTTTCCAGGGCCTGCAGAAACACACACACACACACACACACACACACACACACACGGGCTCAACCGACGAGATCCAGTCAATTGCGCAGCTTCAACGCAAACAGCACGGCAGTACATCTTGTACACAACAGTGCATCATCTTATCATTTCTCTGCATTTCTTTTTCTTACATTGATGTTCAAGCCTTACTTTGTGCCCCATGATTTAATTTCCCACTTTTACACAGTGATAGGGGAAAAGTGCTCTCAGCAAACTTGCTACGGCTATATATAAGACCCAATTGGCACACTGCGAGAAGATAAAATGTTATTAGGTGATTATTTATCTGTCTAGACTTTCAATGCAAAATTAGTATTTTTACACAACCCGGTGAGAAAAAGACTCCCTTAAACACTCTCCGCACGACCTGAAATGCCGTTCAGCGCAAAGAGCGGGTGTTGGAGATGTCTTCAATAATGGCACAAAACAGATAAAGCGTTATTTTCTCGACAATAGCTAACCAAAGGAGGAAACATTTATGTTCCGGCATAAAAACAGCCATTGTGTTCATTTGTACAGAGGTGCCCGTACGAAAGCTCTCAGCGCCTCCAAATTAGAATGAGTGGCTTGATTGCCATTGCCGGCTTGTGTCACATTAATGCGTGACAAACATTAAACCCGTACACTTAAACGGCAATTTATATCGTTTAAGCGTGTGCTGCGGCCTCGGCTCATCACTCACTTAAATGTGACTTTCCGACAGCTAATTTCAGTTCATTCTCTTCTCTCGCTTAATTAGAACTTTCAATCAAGAATGGCCAAGATCCGGCGAGCGTCTCCAGCTCAAATTGACATTTTCCCTGACGGATTGGCGAGCGAAAACGCCGAGAGATCTCGCATAACAAGTTTATGAGAGGCTACTCCATACCAGTAAAAGCTCGAACCATGAGATTATAGCCCTTATATTTACCTCAGGACAGAATCTCACTATAAATCGCTCTTTGTACTTTTCGAGAATCAACTGCTTATAAAGATATTTACAGCTTAATGAGGCGCCGTAGTGAAGAACCGCGGACTGGTGGGCGGGCAAATTTGACCAATCCGCTCATTACAAGGATTACAACAACAAAAAAATTCTATAAAAGCACTGACACAAGAAACCAATTAATGTTTGATTTATATTTATAGGATAGAGGATTCAGAGGTAATAGGTTAGTGTACAGGCTGGTTTTACCACTGTCATTATGAACAGCAAAACACTTCAAACAACAATCCGTTTATTAAAGGGATAGCTCACTTTCTGGGTTCTTAAAAAATATTCATTAAGTGCATGTTTTTTAATGTATACAAGGCAAACTGTTTTGGAGTTACCTGAAGTGTATTTTATAGCTTTAGAATGTGAACCCTCAAATTCCCTATGCCTCCCAACTCACAGCCAGCAGGTCATCACAAACTTCTCTAAATACCCTTCATCGCACACAAAAATGGTCTTGGCCTATCGAATAACATGCAGCAACACCGATATTATATCAAAAACCCTAGTAAATGAATTATGCCTTTAAGGGATAGCCGACTTT
This sequence comes from Synaphobranchus kaupii, assembly GCA_029718625.1. NCBI lineage: Eukaryota > Metazoa > Chordata > Actinopteri > Anguilliformes > Synaphobranchidae > Synaphobranchus > Synaphobranchus kaupii. Next base: position 10,049,067 of record CM056395.1, read on the forward strand.
GTCGGTTATTACAATGTGTGGCGTGAGTGTGCTCGACTCTACCCTGATATGAGAGAAGCTATAGTCTCTGCTGGGCCCCGCGGTTCCCTAAAAATCGCTGGGCCCGACTGGCCCATTTTATCCGCGCCTCGATCCCGCGTCAATCGGAGCGACGGAAAACAAAGGGCGGCGGAATTAGCGCTTCTCTCTCTCCGGAAGGGCGGCCGCCGCGTTAATCACGGTTTATAGAGGGGACCCCCTTTTCAGTCGGCGCGGAGGAGGGGAGCCGAGCCGGGGGAGTACCGGGGGGGAGACGCAGGGACATGAATCAGCGCGCGATTACGCTCTCCGAGGACTGACCTTATCAGCGATTCACAAAACAATCGTGTCAGTTTCATTGGGGGTGGAAAGCTGTTCTGTGCGCTGTCATTTTTAAAAGCCCCCGGTCTCGTCAGCGGGAGGAAATAAATATGAGGTGGGAATTGACAAATTATTCATGTGGAGCAGTTAACCTTTTTATTTCACCAACATGTCTGTTTCACTACAAATCAGCAGCCCTGTGCACAGGGAAGACCATACGTTTATTACCAAATATCCATAATATTTAGGCTACAGTTCCTTGACTGCAATGGTACGAATGCTCAGAGTAAGAGATGGCACTACTGTAAAAATAGCTATAAATTAGTGAGGAATCTTTTGACTCTCCACTTGGGTTTTCTGTCTCACCAATTGCTGCTTGTCAACTGTGTTACAAAAACATTTTCTTACTTCTTACCTTCAAATTGAAATTCCACACATCATTATGAAAAGCCGTACAATAAAGATGCACATATCTTTATGACAAATAAAGGTTTAGCGCGTACCTTTTTGGGGAGTTAGGGCCGTATACTCTATCGCTAAGCAACGGCGCACGCAGGTAAAGGAAGGGGAACCTCTATGGAGGGATTCCCATGGATCCAGCTTACTGCTCAAAGCGGGAACGCCAGCGTTATTTATGCAGCAATTAGCAGGCTTTGTATGTGTTACTGTGTTCCACGGGGATCATTATGATAATTCATGAATGACTTACACAAGAATTATGTTAATGCTTCAAGGGGGTAGCAGCCCTACAAATCACGTATATTTATGGTTCTTTTTTTCCCCAGGAATTGCACTGCTCGGTTTGTCTTATATGTTGGATTTCCTTTGTTAAATAGGAGTTATTTTCTTCACTTTACCACAGCCATGTTCTGCTTGCACAGTATATATATGTAGGGCGCTGCTCGCCATCTTATACGGTGATATATGGCCAGAGTAATTTACGTTCAACATATTTCAGGCTGTGAAAAGGGGACCTTGTTTTCCGCCCAACTCTTATTTTGTTGTGTTGCACTGATTGCAACCTTCAGTCGAATGAAAACACAATTTAGAAGAGCCATGTTTCTTCTCACAGGCATTCAGAAATGAAGGGCACGGGTTTTCACCCTACAAACAGTGAGCTATGGCGAGTCACTTTGACCAAAAGACCCTAAATCTGTGGGAAGGTTTGTGCGCCCGGCTAGGGCCCGCAATTGCTGCCAGACTTCCTGTCCTCGGGCGTCCTGCATTAACCCGCACAGCACTGCGTTGCAGCTTGGAGAAAGATTGGGAGGGAGGGAGGGAGGGAGGGAGAGAGAGGGGGAGGGATGGAGAGAGGGAGAGAGAGAGAGAGACAAATAGCAGGTAAAAAGGATTTTTTTTCTCCTATCTGCAGGCCCATTTTAAAGACTTTAGGCACCATGGCAATGAGGATGTAAATATGCCACTTCACAAATCAACCAGCCCATATGCATTACAATGCAGGGCACTTCACAGCTGAGTGTACATGTGCTGTTGTCTACCTCTGGACTGACAGCTTGACAGCTTCATGGTCCTGGAGATCCCTAGTCATATTTTAACTTCCTCCGTTCCTCTATCACTCTCTCCCCCTCCATCCATCTCTCTCCCCCTCACTCCCTCCTTCACTCCCAGCCAGACCTCTGGTCTCGGGTGGCGTTCCTACTGACAGGCGTCTGATTACACCGTCCTTGATCCTGCCGGAGCCCGGGCTGGGGACTGTCAGTCTGCGGTTGAGAGACCCCGCTGAACCGGCCGCAGGCTCCGCCGGCCGGCCAGTCAAGAGCTGCGGCGACGTAAGAAACCGGAACCTGCTGCTAAAGAGCCAAAATGGCCGCCATTGTATCCAAACCCGCAGGCCTTCGGTCGCTCGTGTCAAAACACAGAGCGCGTTAGGAAAACGGAGGAAGTGAAGACGTGCCTTGCATTGCAGTGGGATGAATGTCCTTTCGTTTTGACACTGGAGAAAAAACAAAACGAAATGTGACCTCCAAAATAAAGATGTCAGGGATTACTGGGCGAGGGTTAGACCGCTATTACATTTACTTGTAATTCATTTGTGATATTCACACAGAAAGAGCCAATGTATTCCTCGCACGCAGCAGACTTCTCAGGCATTCCATGTAATGACAGACGCTGCTCTTGCGTTGTTACTGGTGTATCGTGCGTACAGAGGCAGGCAGAAACTCACAATTCCAGCCATTTTGGCACCACGCTGCAATCGTGTCAAAACTTGCCGGAGTACGTTGTGTGCAGCGCGTCGAACGCTGAGCTGGGCTTACACAACTGCAGCAGGCAGACTGAACACGTGGACGCGTCAGAGTGCCCTTGTGCTAGGAGGCGACAGCCAGCATCCCTTCCCCCGGTCCTGCCACCGGGTCGCCCACGTGAGGGGGCTTTGTGGGTTTTACACGTTGAATGCTGTTCTTTGTGGACATTTCTGGATCAGAAATTCCCCAGAGCTCAGTCCAGAAGAAGAGAAAGCTACAGGAAGACGCATCGTGCTGCACACAGACGCTCTGAAACTCTCGTCTCTCCAAAACACGACGTGCGGGTCATTTCCTAACATCTGATACTGAGCTACATCCATACCACAACCACATTTGGGGGGGGGGTTAATGTACAGTCACCATTTTGAAACCCTTTGGTTATACACGTGGATCCCCAAACACACAACGACCCTGAGAGCAAAGTCTCTAAAGAGGAAAATATACTATTTGGAAAAGCCACAAAAAGCATGAAGTATATATGGCATGACTTAAGTCAAGTGCATCCCAACAACCTCATACGACTATGTCATAGAATAAGAGCCTTTTAGTCTTAAATAGTGTCTTGGTTTGCGACGACAACCAAAAAGGGGGAGGGGTGAGAAATGAACTACTAGGTGGCTACTGAGGTAGAGGGGGAGTCGACCGAGGCGGAACTACAGAAAAAGCAGCAAAAGCCTCTTTGTAGGGCAGCTGCAAAGGGAGATGGGCCTCCCTAATTAGGCTTGAGCGCTCTGGAGCGCCCCGGTTAGGCGCGAGTCGGAAAACTGGCGGTGTGGTCTAACAAACCGTGGCCGCACTACCGGATGAGAGTGATTAGACCAGACGACTGGAGTAATTAACTCTAATTCTAAAGCAGCTGAAGGCTGGAGAGGCCAGGCTCGAGGGGAGTCGCCGGGAGAGGTAGGGAGGGGCGACGGCTCTCCTCTCCGGCGATCTGCGGCTGCCCCGTGAGGCAGCTGGGGGGATGGGCGGGTGACTATCGCC